>WNWK01007746.1:0-52500 GCA_009830355.1 Cherax destructor
GGATGTTAAAAGCACGTGATAGGGGCTTCTTGCAATTCTTGATGAACACAGAGTTCCACGAGTCTGGGCCTGGGGCGGAGTGCATGGGCATGTGATTTATCGCCTTTTTGAAGTCATTTGGCATCAGGATAATATCAGATAGGTTTGTGTACCAAATTCTGTGGCTCTTTCATAAAAAATTCATTTAGGTCTTCGACTCGCAGTCTGGTTAGCGGCTCGCTAAAAACAGAGTCATATTGGGACTTGAGTAACTCACTCATTTCCTTGCTGTCATCTGTGTAGGACCCATATCGTTTAAGTAGGGGCCCAATACTGGATGTTGTTCTCGACTTTGATTTGGCATAAGAATAGAAATACTTTGGGCTTCTTTCAATTTCATTTATGGCTTTTAGTTCTTCCCGCATTTCTTGGCTCCTGTAAGATTCCTTTAGCTTTAGTTCGATGTTTGCTATTTTTCTGACCAGTGTCTCCCTATGTATTGCAGATATATTGGCCTCCTCGTGACTGATCACATTTTGTGGGTCTGGGGCCCCGTGCATACATGTCTGAACCTCTATTATGTTGTGATTAGAGTATATATTGTTTTTGATATGGTGACATTTCGTATCGGATCATCATTATTAGTGAAGATGAGGTCCAGTGTATTCTCCAATCTTGTAGGCTCTATTATTTGTTGGTTCAAGGTGAATTTGGTGCAGAGATTTAAAAGCTCGTGTTTGTGCGCAAGTTTTCATCTGAGCTGCCTCCTGGTGTTATCTTTGCTACAACATTATTTGCTATATTCCTCCATTTTAGGTGCCTTAAGTTGAAATATCCCAGGAGCAAGATGTTGGGGGCAGGAGCTGGAAGATTTTCCAGACAGTTGTCAATTTTCAAAAGCTGTTCCCAGAATTGTTGGGACGTTGCATCCGGAGGCTTGTTTACAACCACAATGACCAGGTTTTGGTTCTCGATCTTTACTGTTAAAACTTCAACTACATCATTTGAGGCATTTAGTAGTTCCAAGCATATAAGTGACTGAGATATACAGGCCAGGTGGAATGTTTTGTCAATAGATACCAAAGTGTTGCACATGGGTCTTATCAACTTGTTGGTATTGTAGACAACCAATAGTTTCTTCAGTGTTTTTGAGTGTGAATCTAATGGGATTGTACATAGTTAATGATAAATGATAAACTATAAAAAAATGGTTCCCCTTAATGGAGGTTCCTTAAGGGGCTCTTGATCTAGGGAATTAGATCTGTGCTCCAGTTCCCTGAACTAAGCCTGAATATCTTCCCCACCTCCCCACAGGTGCTGTATAATCTTACAGGTTTAGCGCTTCCCCATGATTATAATAATAAAAGAAAAGGCAATATTATTGACATATACTTAAAAGAAAGCCCCTGGTTTTGTAGAGCATTTTGGGCAACCTTAAAATAACTTATAATTACTTAAAGCTATTTGTTTTGCATAATCATTACTCGTCAATGTATACTTACATACTTAAAACCAACATCTGTCCTTACCAGGTATAGTTATGGCTGTGGGCGGTGAGCTGTAGTCCGAGTAGCCTTTATCATTATAAGCTGAAATACTGAAGGAATACTCAGTGCCAGGAATTAGACCTCTGATGGTGGTAGTTGATGAGTTGCTGCCGGGAACATCCACAAGCTGGCAATGAATGAGACAGGAAATAAAAATAATTATCTTATATATTTAAGCAAAATAATAATAGATACTGTACACAAAGAGTGAGAGCGAGTGTGAGTGAGTGTGTGTGTGTGTTAGTTACCATTTTGTCCTAGGCACATGTCGATTAGATACTAGGCCTGTTGTATGTGTGTGTGTGTACTCACCTATTTGTACTCACCTATTTGTGGTTGCAGGGGTCGAGTCATAGCTCCTGGCCCCGCCTCTTCACTGATTGCTACTAGGTCCTCTCTCTCCCTGCTCCATGAGCTTTATCAAACCTAGTCTTAAAACTATGTATGGTTCCTGCCTCCACTATGTCGCTTTCTAAGCTATTCCACTTCCTGACAACTCTATGACTGAAGAAATACTTCCTAACATCCCTTTGACTCATAGGAGTCTTCAACTTCCAATTGTGACCCCTTGTTTCTGTGTCCCCTCTCTGGAACATCTTGTCTCTGTCCACCTTATCTATTCCTCGCAGTATTTTATATGTCGTTATCATGTCTCCCCTAACCCTCCTGTCCTCTAGTGTCGTCAGGCCGATTTCCCTTAACCTTTCTTCGTAGGACAATCCCCTTAGCTCTGGGACTAGTCTTGTTGCAAACCTTTGCACTTTCTCTAATTTCTTGACGTGCTTGACCAGGTGTGGGTTCCAAACTGGTGCTGCATACTCCAGTATGGGCCTGACGTATATGGTATACAGAGTCTTGAATGATTCCTTAGTGAGGTATTGGAACGCTATTCTTAGGTTTGCCAGCCGCCCGTATGCTGCAGCAGTTATCTGATTGATGTGTGCCTCAGGAGATGTGCTCGGTATTATACTCACCCCAAGATCTTTTTCTTTGAGTGAGGTTTGCAGTCTTTGGCCACCTAGACTATACTCTGTCTGCGGTCTTCTTTGCCCTTCCCGATATTCATGACTTTACATTTGGCAGGGTTAAATTCAAGGAGCCAGTTACTGGACCAGGCTTGCAACCTGTCCAGGTCTCTTTGTAGTCCTGCCTGATCCTCGACTGATTTGATTCTTCTCATTAACTTCACATCATCTGCAAACAGGGACACTTCTGAGTCTATCCCTTCCGTTATGTCATTCACATATACCAAAAACAGTACAGGTCCTAGGACTGACCCTTGTGGAACTCCACTCGTCACAGGTGCCCACTCTGACATCTCGTCACGTACCATGACTCGTTGTTGCCTCCCTGTCAGATATTCTCTGATCCATTGCAGTGCTTTTCCTGTTACGTGTGCCTGATCCTCTAGCTTTTGCATTACCTCTTGTGAGGAACTGTGTCGAACGCCTTCTTGCAGTCCAAAAATGCAGTCTATCCACCCTCTCTCTCGTGTCTTACTTCTGTTACCTTGTCATAAAACTCCAGTAGGTTTGTGACACAGGATTTTCCTTCCCTGAAACCGTGCTGGTTGTCGTTTATAAGCTTGTGTCTTTCTAGGTGCTCCACCACTCTCCTCCTGATGATCTTCTCCATGACTTTGCATACTATACACGTCAGTGACACAGGTCTGTAGTTTAATGCCTCGTGTCTGTCTCCTTTCTTAAAAATTGGGACTACATTTGCCATCTTCCACGCCTCAGGTAGTTGCCCAGTTTCAATGGATGTGTTGAAGATTTGTGTTAGTGGCACACACAACATCTCTGCTCCTCTCTAAGGACCCAAGGAGAAATGTTGTCTGGTCCCACCGCTTTTGAGGTATCGAGTTCACATAGCAGCTTCTTCACCTCCTCCTCGGTTGTGTGTATTTCATCCAGCACTTGTTGGTATACCTCCCTATTCTGAATTCCTGGAGTCCTACCTGTCTCCTGTGTAAATACTTCTTTAAATCTCATGTTGAGCTCCTCACATACCTCTTGGTCGTTTATTGTGAACTCCCCACCTTCCTTTCTCAGCCTGATTACCTGGTCCTTGACTGTTGTTTTCCTCCTGATGTGGCTATACAACAGCTTCGGGTCAGACTTGACTTTTGATGCTATATCATTTTCATATTGTCGCTGAGCCTCCCTTCTTACCTGTGCATATTCGTTTCTGGCTCTTCGGCTAATCTCTTTATTTTCCTGGGTCCTTTGTCTTCTGTACTTTTTCCATTCTCTATTACACTTACTTTTGCCTCCCTACACCTCTGGGTGAACCAAGGACTCGTTCTGGTCTTCCCATTACTTCTGTTTCCCTTGGGGACAAACCTCTCCTCTGCCTCTTTGCATTTGGTTGTCACATATTCCATCATTTCTTTTACTGGTTTTCCTGCCAATTCTCTCTCCCACTGAACGTCTTGTAGGAAGTTCCTCATGCCTGTGTAGTCCCCCTTTTGTAGTTTCGTTTCTCCTTTCCTATTCCTGCTCCCCTCTCCACTTGTAGCTCAACTATATAATCAAAACACAGAACCAAATGATCACTAGCTCAAGGGGCCTTTCATCGTGATATCCTCGATGTCCGAACTACTCAAGGTGAATACTAGGTCCAGTCTTGCTGGATCATCCCCACTCTCTCTCTGGTAGTGTCTCTAACATGTTGATGCATGAGGTTTTCCAGTACCACATCCATCATCTTGGCTCTCCATGATTCAGGACCCCATGGGGCTCTAGGTTTTCCCAATCAATCTCTTTGTGATTGAAATCACCCATAACTAGTAACTTTGCTCTCCCCATGTGGGCTCTTCTGGCTACCTCGGCTAGTGTGTCTACCATTGCTCTGTTGCTCTCGTCGTATTCTTCTCTTGGCCTCCTGCAGTTCTGTGGCGGGTTGTACATTACAGCAATTACCACCTTATGGCCCTCAGACTGAATTGTTCCTACTATGTAGTCCCTTTCACCCATTCCATCCATTCCTTCCACTTTCTCAAATCCCCACCTGTTCTTAATGAGCAGTGCAACTCCTCCCCCCCCTCTGCTCCCTCTATCTTTCCTGAGGATTTGATATCCGGGTGGGAAGATTGCATCTGTTATCATCCTGGTGAGTTTCGTTTCTGTGAGTGCTATTATGTCTGGGGATGTCTCCTTTATTCTTTCATGCCACTCCTCACATTTATTTGTTATACCATCTGCATTTGTATACCAAACCTTTAACTTCTTTTCTAAAACCGTAGTCTGGGGGGTATGTTGGGGTTGGGAAAGTGGGAGATCTGATGGGGAACTATGGGTGGTTGGTGTGAAGGTGGAGTTTGTAATGAGGTGGGTGGAATCATTGGGTATGGCATGTGTGTTTGGGTTAGGTTGTTTGGTTGCATTGGGGTTGTCCAGGTTGGGAACATCTGAAGGTGGTTGTATTAGAGCTTCCTCCTGAGTCTGGGTTCTCCTGTCCATCTCTCTTTCCTCCTTTTGTCTCTGTACCCTCTCTTTCAGTTTCTGTCTTTCTTCTCGTGTTCTGTCGCGGTCGATATACACCCTCCGGTACTCTGACATATCCCTTAGTCTTGCTTTCTCCTGCAGGATCCTGTTTCGAGTCAATTCTGCTTTGAAAATTACTTTGACTGGCCGGATTCTTCCTCTTGCAAACACCCTATTCTCAGAAAATTTGCCAGCTGGGTCATGTCATCTTCTCCTATTGCTTTCATGATGTTTTCAATCGCATTTTCTCCCTTGTCTTCTTGCTTCATAAGTTTCCCCTTCAGCTTCCTGGAGCCCATAAACAAAGACTGATCTCTCTCTTCCATTCTCCCACTGCCTATTCCTATGTAACCCCTGATTCGATTTAGTTGCCTCCATTGAAGCTTTCCTTTCTTCAATCTCTTCACTGTCTGTTATCCCTTTGCCCAGTGGCCTGTCGCTTTCCCTTCTTAACTTTCCCTGTGCACTGCTGTGTCTGTTAGGGCTTCTACGTATAGCTTAGCTCTCCCTTTTACTACACTCCCCTCGATTGTTCTTGATGTGATCCTCTCTTTCTCTCGGGCTCCACGATGGTCTGATATAGCCTCTGCATACAGTTTCACTCCGTTCTCTACAGTCCTCTTCTTTGTGACTGAGGTAGCAGTTTCTGATACCATGTCCACATTGCTTTTTAGTTCTTTAGGCTGTTTCAAATTTTTCAGTTCTTCTTCTAATCTCTGTATCTTAGCCTCTGCTGTTGTGACTTGCTTTTCCCACTTCCTGCTTTCTGCAGCTATCCTCTCCTCCATTATCTTACTTTCTGCAGCTATCCTCTCCTCCATTTTCATGCTAAGCTCCTCTAGCTTCCTTCCCCACTCATGTTCCCTTTCATGAGCTCTGCTGCCCAATCTTCCTTTGCAGACTCATCCTCCAGTCCCCTAGTTTTCCGTCCTGCTCTCTGGGACCCCATTTTTTATTTTTAAGATGCCACAGAGTGGAAAACTATGTATTTCTGTGTGGTTGTTTTGTGGTGTGATTGCCTGAGTGTTTGTGTGGGGGTGGAGGGAGGGAGAGGAGAAACTGAAGACAGTGGGGAAATGGAAGAGAGGTGGGGAGGGGAAAGAGGGGGATTATGAGGAGAGAGTGAAGGAGGGAGAAACAGAGGTGGAGAGAGAATGGGAGAGGGAGAGGGGGAGGAGGAGGGAGAGAGGGGAGGAGGTATGTGAGAGAGGGGGAGGAGGTGGGTGAGAGAGGGGGAGGAGGTGGGTGAGAGAGGGGGAGGAGGTGGGTGAGAGAGGGGGTTCAGGGAAGGGAGTGGGGGAGAGGTGGGTGGAGGGAGCAGGGGGAAAGAGTGTGTGTGGGCCTGTGTGTGTGTGTTAGTTTTGTGTGTGTATGTGTATGTGTGTGTGCACGTTAGTTTTGTGTGTGTGTTAGTTTTTGTGTGTGTGTTAGTTTTGTGTGTGTGTGTGTGTTAGTTTTTTTTTTGTGTGTGTGTGTTAGTTTTGTGTGTGTGTATGTATGTGTGTGTGTGTGTATGTATGTTTGTGTGTGTATGTATGTGTGAATAGTAGTGGTGAAATTGTGTGTTATGGTGTATGGGTGTGTATGTGGAGTTTGCGAGTGACACGTTGTCTGCAGTGCTTCTCTACCTGGCCTGTCCTGACACACCTGACCTACCAGTTAATGTGTGTGTGTGTGTGTGTGTGTGTGTGTGTGTGTGTGTGTGTGTGTGTGTGTGTGTGTGTGTGTGTGGAACTATATGTGTGTGGATTTATTGTGTGAAAAGTAGTGGTGAAATTGTGTTATGGTGTATGAGTGGTATGTGAGGTCTGCGAGTAACACGTAGTCTACAGTGCTCCTCTACCTGGCCTGACCTGACACACCTGATCTACCAGTTAATGTATTCTATGATTCACCTGTCTGCTCGCCCTTTTCTACTAGAAATTATCAATTGCTATTTGTTGCTGAGTATTTGATATCCTATTCCTTATCTTACTATGAGAGTTGACCGTTCACAAACAGCTTAGCGGTTAGGTAATTGGATCTTACTCCCGACACCCCGAAAACCACGCATAGGTGAATACTTGCGATGCGATGCAGCTTGGCCAGCGTGTAGTATCCTGTAGATTGTCCAACTCGATGTGATGTTCTGGCGTATATCCACTTTCGTTTCTTGTAGATATATAATGTAACCTATTCACTGTATTTCTTTCACTTGTCACATATTTATTTCACTTTATTATCTAGGGTGACACACGTGGCAACGTCGCCTGGAGCACACTAGGCCCACTGACCCCCGTGTGTGTGTGTGTGTGTGTGTGTGTGTGTGTGTGTGTGTGTGTGTGTGTGTGTGTGTGTGTGTGTGTGTGTGTGTGTGTATGTGTATGTAAGGAAACACTTTGAAATGTTTCTGCCCCGCCGGAATTGAACCCGGGTCCTCCGTGCGTGAAGCGAGAGCTTTACCCACCAGGCCACCGGGGCTGTGTGTGTGTGTGTGTGTGTGTGTTAGTGTTAGTTAGCACTTACTTCGTATTCATAGGCACCAGTAGTCTGGTACTTTATTTTGAAGCCAGTAGGTTGTGCTCCAAGGTTTTCACTCATCCACGTCACGACGGCAGTATTGGTAGACACAGTTGTGATCTGCCATTAAAATCATCAAGAAATTTAAAACTTTATATTGCATCACAAAGTAAAAGTTTTACCCAATTACTTAGCTTAATCCCCCATCTGCTGATTAGTGGAAGAAGGATTTAATCCCCATCCGCTGATTAGCGGAAGGAGGATCAAGCCTCCACCACTCAACTGGGCTGAATGATTCACAAGGGTTTAGCACTTAAATGTAACTAAATCAATTTGGTCTGACTTTTTTATTGTGCTTTGCAAGTGCCAATTAATTTTTTTAATAAAATGAGGTATCAAACATTCCCTTCTTAAACACTAAGGAATTGGAGTGTTAAGTTGAAAATTAAACTGATCCTCACATCATCATAAAAATATCCCATAAAGTTTTTTACTCAATTTATTTGATCAATAAGAAGTTTAGATGTTAATTTTCATTTAACTTTTCACAACAAATTCAAAAATAAAGCTTAAATGAATTATATTTTTACAGGGCTATGCTCGAGTACATTTTTTGGGATAGACTAATCAAAGTTTTATAAAGATAAGTCTATTGGTCTCTGTGATATAAGAGCGAGATTAATCTCTCCAGAAACGACTGGATGGACAGACCATAATGTGAGTAAACTCTACGGACATCACAACCCTAGTTTCAGTTACTTATTTTACAGGTTTACAGTGCTTGACTGGGTTGAATTCTGGATCCTAGGCTTCTTAAAGGTGCTGATCTACAGCTCCTGTGCCCCCTCCAGGGTGTTTATTTGCACATTTTGAAGGTGTTAAGCTATAGTAGCTAGGTTTCTTGAGTGCTGAGCTAAAGATCCTCTTGAGAAGGTTCACTTGTCTCTCCAAGGTATCTTATAAGAGCTGAACTGCAGCTCCTCCGCCTCTTAATGGTTTTGATCTACAGTGAAGAACTCTATCAAAAAGAATTGGACATGACCTTTCCTTCCTTGAATTAAACCTGACTGCCTCCCATTATTAGCTTAGCGTCTCCCACCTCACATAATAATACTCCCAGCAGTACTTACATTGAAGGATCTTGGAGGAGACGGTACTACAGGAGGACTGAGAGTGAAGATCACAGTGTAGGAGCCACGGGAGTTATGTGCGGTACAACTGTAGTTGGTGTAGTCGTAGATGTTGATGTCTCTCATCTCCAGCATTGATGACCACTCAATCACTCGGTCCATCAACTGGTTAAAAACAATTAAAGTTTCAGCGATTAAAACTGGCAGGGTTTATTATGTTTTAAATTCTATTGACTACACGAGGGATCACTCCTGCAAGGTTCCCTTATGTTGGTAAAGGGCTCTTGATCAAAGGAATTTGAGTTCCCTTCCACTCCCTCAGATCAAACCTGATTGCCTTTCATTCTCCAGCCACTGTCTTTGACCTCTATGGGCTTAGCACTTACCAATAACAATAAATACAAGTCATGTAGGCTACACACACACATATATATATTAATTTTTCAGAGCATCAGCATACAAATTCTATTATATTATTTTATATTTTAAAAGCACTAAACATTTCCTCAAAACCTTAACATTCATCATTCTGGCCAATGTTTGGTGAGTATTACAGTGTAGGAGTATCTAATGTCTATGTTAAATTGTTTAACATATACTTTTAGCAGAAGCATTTTTCACCTGAAACCATAACCTCTTTTAAAAGCGGCCCTTTTAAAGGAACATTAAAATCAACCCTCAGTGTTGAACTGGACCTGTGTATATATGAAAGAGTTCAGTTTAACCTGTGGGACGTGGATGGAATACTTTTTGTTGTTAGAAAGCACTTGTCCTTCACTGGTGGCCCATCTGAAGATTGGTGCTGGTGCTGCTCTCACACGACAGTCCAGGCGTGCTGTCGCTCCCAGTGCTGCTCTGGATGGCCCCACCGCTTCCTCACTATTGTCAGGTGCTTCTGTTAAGTGATGACAGCAAGTTGCAAGTAATCTGAGATACCTGTAAGGGTATCATATCTTAGGAAACACTGCTATGTTGTGATCCCGTGTTATTTAAATGGGGTGTGAAGCGTAGCTGGGAAAGGTCAGCGGATGCTGTTCCACTGACTGGTTAAGACCCATGTCAGGTGACGCTGTTGTTTCCTAACAAACAATCCACAGTCACAACAAGGTGATTGATAAGAGTCTTGAATCAACTACAGTCTCCCCTAAAACCTTCAGTGGTTATCAAACAATCAATACAGAAGTTTTCAGTTAACTGTTAAATTATCTATCATGTCAGTGCTCAGTCCCACTGCAAAATATGATCTCCAAGGGGATTTAAGTTTTAATTTTGGAATTACGCTATTTATTTTGGTTGTATTAAGTTCGTTTTACACCATAATGATAAAGGGGGCTAAACAACTGTCTACCAAGTGGCTAATGTTCAGACATTTGTACAAATAGTTAGTAATTAAGTTATTACGTCACTAAACTCTCATGGTATCTTCAGCGAGGCGCAAATATTGAATCAATAATTGAATCTTTTTGTGAATATTTTTTTTATATCCGTTTCCTTTTACTGACTGATGAGAAGGTAACTCACGCGTGACCACAACAGCAGTGGAGGCAGGAGGTGGGGAGGACACAACATTGGAGGCATAACACAAGTAGATGCCAGTGTCATCTCGCGATGCCCACTCGATCACTAGACGAGCTTCGCCCATGCCCGTGGCAAGTAAGGTCACTGAGCTGTGGTTAAAACAACCACTGTGATTCTCTAAAATTCTACACAAACCACTGCTAATGTGACAGAATAAAACACGAATTTATCTGTCTAATCAGTGTCGGGTATAAGTATGCTGTTTCCACCAAGATACATATGTCTACCTGAAATATATATACACGGCAAGATTGTTCTTAATATTTCTGTTATATAAAGTACTGTGGCATGGGAATAAGCCAGTGTGCATATAAAAGTTCAGATCCTAATTTTCCCGTGTTAAATTACTTAAAGTAACAGATTAGATCAGTGATTCAATATCTGAGACACATCTGGTGTTGTCAACTGCCTCCTGTACAAGTGAAAGCAACTCACCTGGTGTTATCAACATCTCTGGTCCAGGTGATATTAGGTGTTGGGTTGCCAGTCGCCGAGCACAGTATTGTGGCACTTCCATCCTCGTCTACCACCACTCGCTCGGCTGCCACCACATCCTCTGGTCCATCTGTTGACCACATCCACACACACTCTAGTCATCTCACTATGCACATAATTCTTTATATTTGTCATTGGTCTCAATCATAAGAAAATAGTTACATTATATACAAGATTTAACTTTAAACTGCGTCTTATATTTCGGCTACTCTGTATGACTCAAAAAATATGATTAATTTGTGAACACTACTAATACTATTAATAATAACAATAAGGGAGCAATTTAAATACATTAAATCATATTAATCAGGAAAATCCTGCGGCTACAGTTATGCAAATAATGGAGTTAATTCAAAGCTTGGGAACACTCTCTGCCATTACTACTGTCACCATAAAATATAAACATGTGAAGACGAACACAAGACGTTGATGGTGAAGGATGAGTTGAGAGCAGAGTTGTTAGTTCGAGCGACCACCGTGTAGTTGCCAGCCTGGTGACGGTACACCTTCCTTAGTCGCAGTTCCCCGCTGTCTCCACTCTGGTCCTCAGTCTCCACTGCCCCGGGACCACGCCACCAGCTGTACCTGTGCACCTCTTTGTTATTAACCTGCTATACTCATTAATAAAGCCGTGTTGAAGCCATATGTATATATTTTAGGAATCTTTGAAAACCCAGACGAGAGCTTTCACCCCCCTGTGTGAATCACGGCGGCCACAACGAAGAGTTGAACTTAACCACTTTTGTGTTGAATGACTCCTGGAACCTTCACTACTCACTGTGTTGAATGACTCCTGGAACCTTCACTACTCACTGTGTTGAATGACTCCTGGAACCTTCACTACTCACTGTGTTGAATGACTCATGGAACCTTCACTACTCACTGTGTTGAATGACTCATGGAACCTTCACTACTCACTGTGTTGAATGACTCATGGAACCTTCACTACTCACTGTGTTGAATGACTCATGGAACCTTCACTACTCACTGTGTTGAATGACTCATGGAACCTTCACTACTCACTGTGTTGAATGACTCATGGAACCTTCACTACTCACTGTGTTGAATGACTCATGGAACCTTCACTACTCACTGTTGAATGACTCATGGAACCTTCACTACTCACTGTTGAATGACTCATGAAACCTTCACTACTCACTGTGTTGAATGACTCATAACTTTAGTGTTTGTTAAAGTATACAGTAATATATAATTCTTCTTTATAATACTAACGTATCACATAAGTGATAAACGACAGGCCTCAGGTTTCTAGTGTGTCTTGATAGAAGCAATTACCTGTCATGTCAGGAGGAAAGGCACAAATCAGAGCCTTTTCATTACTGTGTTGCACTCCTCTCAAATATCATGAGTTATGTGAGGTTCAGGTTATCAGCTGTTATAATTCAGAGAAGCTATGTAGTATATAAGATATAAAAGAATTATACCAGGCGTCACCACGTGACAAACACCACTCTCGTAAAATACCACTCAGTGGTCAGGACACTTAATTTGACCTTTCTCTCCACTTATTACCTTTGTCACTGATTTATCCTTCCCCATCCCATCCCCTCCCCATGCTTGACATCCTTGAAATTACCTAACCAAAAAGAATATGTTTAAGTCCTGCTAATACCTTAGACTATCATTAGAAAGGGCAAATAGGGTACAAACTAACATCATAATTATCTAAGAACGCTGGGGGAAAATGAACGACTATAATCGAAATAAGGAAAGTGAGCATACACTATTTAAACAAATATTTGGAAATTATATACACGGTCTCCTGAGCATGGCCTCTGACAACCTTCCACTTTTCTGACTGATGTAAGATTTAACAAAACATTATCGCGTATTTAAATTTCTCCTTCCTATGAACGTTTTAATTAAAAAATGTGAATATAAAAGTAAATGACAGGTTTGTGTGAGGTAGTGTTGAAGGAGTGATGTCTTACCTGACGGGTCCAGGGTTGGCAGTAGCCTGGGCACTCAGTGTGAGGTTGGCACCCTCAAGTACGTCTAGAACCCCTGACGGAGCCAACACCCACATCGCCCCGTCTGCAGCCGAATAATTACATCGTTAGAACATAAGGTTGGTATATATGGTAATATAAAAGGTTAGTGCACCTAGATAATACCTACGAGTGGTGTATGATAGTACAATAATACACACAACTAATATATATGTGAGTAGTAGGTACGGATGGTTTAGGTGCATTGTGGGTAGTAGGTACGGGTGGTTTAGGTGCATTGTGGGTAGTAGGTGCGGGTGGTTTAGGTACATTATACCTCTGTACATTATGTGGTGCTTGTCTATTTAGTGTTTAACTATTAATGTTTAGTTTGAGATTATTATTTTATCAAAGAAATTACATGATTAGTCCAGTGTTGGAATATGAACAGTTATCAAAATTACATTAATTTTGTTTTATACTGTTACTTTTAATCATCATGCAGACCGTATGTAAATGTGAAAGATGTATTTATTCAATAAAGATAAGTGTCTTTTTATGCAATTGTTTTAAAAGATCCTTAGACTATTGATTAGAAACCCTGAAGACGGCAAGTCTGCATCATGCTCTACTTTAGTAAACTTATTTACGTACTTCAACACATAAGTACAATTATCATGCCTAGTAACATAGGTGTAAATTATCAAGGGTAACCCCCAATCACATTGCCAAGATCAAGGACAGCAACACTTAAGGAGCAGGAAATCTGAGAGAACATTTAAAAGAAGGGCTGAGGGAACAGCACAAAGAAAGGGAGCTGAGTTTGCAACATATAAGCAATACCAGAGCTGAAAAAAAAATTAGGCGAAAGACTGATAAGCTAAAAACATTTATGTAATTTGAGAAAGAAATATCAGCTGTGTAAAAAGCCGAGAGCAATAAGAGCGAGGCAGAAACGGAAACAGGGAGAAATAGGAGCTGGGAATCGGAGGAGAGCACACATCAGGAGATAAGAGAGGATGAAGAAGATGTGAATGCGAGAAACACAGACGCAAGACGTTGAGTGTGATGTTGTTAGAGACGGTGACGCCTAAGCCGTTGTCCGCCTCGCAGCTGAAGGTTCTACCGTTGTCCTCAGCGGCTGTCCGCACCCTCACCTCGGACCTGCAGGACACAGGAAGCTGCTGTTAGCAGAACAGAGAAAGCTGCAGCTAACAGAGCAGAGGAAGCTGAGATTATTTGAGCAGAGGAAGCTACGGTTAAAGAGAGCATAGGAAGCTACGTCTTAACCCAGTGTAGGAAGGTGACATTAACCGAGGGAGAAGAGCAGAAAAAAACTCGATATTTCGGTGCATCCTGGACCGTTTTCAAGTCGTGAATAAATAAAAAAACTGAAAACCAGAGGTGGGAGATGAGAAGACAACAAAGATTAGGTCAAGTAATATGTGTGATGAAGATCAAAGCGTTTGGCAGTTTACTAGAACTAAGAGAGACAAGCATCAACAGAAACAAAGCTGAGACTAATATTTTTGTCAGGGATGTGTGTACATAACTGCTAAGTCAACAAAAGTGTGTGAAGACTCAAAAGAAATAAAGTCAGTTTTGGAAGATGATCAGCTTGCAGACTGGCTATGGTCTCTCCCCTCTCAAGAAGGGCGACTCGATACTGAATAAAAGCTCTTGATATAATGTATTGATTGTACTCTTCCCTGCCTTTGATCAAGCCTGATTGCCTTCCATTACTCGCTGCTTTCCACCATGAGCGTAGTATATAACCATGAAAATGGGGAAGACGAGACAATGAAATGCAAAACAAAAAATAGGAACTTCAGAGTTGGTAAAAATGATAAAAGAGGCAGAGGGCGCGAAGGAAGAGGGACAATAACAAGGTGAAAACCAAATATATAATGTCGATAAGTTGAGATTAAAGACATGAAAACACTTAGGACGTGTGTGGAGTGAACAAGGTGGTGGAGCTCCCATGAATATAATAATAATAATAACAACAATAATAATAATAATAATAATAATAATACCAAAAAGTGGAACGTTTAAAAATATTTTCATGGTTCTACTGACATCCTTCAGCTCAGGCTAATACATTGCAGTAATTTGCATATGCAACCCATCTGTGTGATGCAACATGACAGGGGAAACTGTAACCACTTTTCTCTTCATTGGATCAGATCTAATTACCTTCCATTCGGTAAAAGCTCTATGACTTCTACAAGTTGAGAGCTTTCCCAGGACTATGGTAATAATACTATCAGTCGTGGATACTTTGATCAGTATAATGAAGATCAAAGAAAACTTTTATCTTATACACACACACAAACACACACACACAAACACACACACAAACACCCACACACAAACACACACACACAAACACACACACAAACACCCACACACAAACACACACACACAAGGTTAGTTCCACAACTCAGGGGTCTGTCTTATGAAGAAAGGTTGAGGGAAATAGGACTAACAACACTGGAGGAAAGAAGGGTCAGAGGAGACATGATAACGACATACAAAATACTGCGGGGAATTGACAAGGTAGACAGTGACAGGTTGTTTCAGAGAGGGAACACAGAAACAAGGGGACACAACTGGAAGCTGAAGACTCAGATGAGTCAAAGGGATGTTAGGAAGCATTTCTTCAGCCACAGAGTAGTCAGGAAGTGGAATAGTCTAGAGAAAGATATAGTGGAGGCAGGAACCATACACAGTTTTAAGACGAGGTATGATAAAGCTCATGGAGCAGGGAGAGCAGATACCCAGTAGCGGGCAGCGAAGAGGCGAGGCCAGGAGCTGAGTCTCGACCCCTGCAACCACAATTAGGTGAGTACACACACACACACACACACACACACACACAAAAAAAAAAAAAAAACGAAGCATTTCTTCAGCCATAGAGTAGTCAGGAAGTGGAATAGTCTAGCGAACGATTAGTGGAGGCGAGAACCATACATAGTTTTAAGACAAGGTATGATAAAGCTCATGGAGCAGGGAGAGAAGAGACCCAGTAGCAGACAGCTAAGAGGCTGGGCCAGGAGCTGAGTCTCGACCCCTGCAACCACAATTAGGTGAGTACAATTAGGTGAGTACAATCAGATGTGCATATCCAGTTACTTCTAGTAGTCTTCTGCAGCAACTGTTTATCCAGTCTGTGTTCCCAAGGCTCTGTGTATTCTGTCTGCGTTTATCCTGTTCGTTTTCCTTAGCCTGTGATCATCTACGTTCCTGAGGCTGTTTATCCACTACATTTCTGAGAGACTTTATCCATTATGTGATCCCGAGGTTCTGTGTGCTACCCATTCTCTGCACTGAGGCTCTGTTTACTCAGGGTTCCTGAGACTTTCTCCACTCTGGGTTCTGAAGTAAACTTTTGATTGCTTGAGAGCTGGAGCTTCTGGCTGTGTTCTCGTGTCTTGAACAAGTTTGCTACGGGAAATGGAAGTTGTCCCTTAAGTCAGGAACTATAAGGACATTGACACACGTAACATCAACACTCTTGATAACATTCGTCGTGTTCTTGTTGACTGAATATCTCGTCTACATTCCTGTATCACTAGTAACTGAGTACACATTGACCACGTTTTATAAGTAAAAGCCTTTTATAGTTGCCTTTTTTTTACATTTGGTTTCAGACTTAGGGAAAACTTTGTGTTTACTAAGTCATATTTGGCAAAGTCCTTCATCCAAGGAATGAAGAGTTACCCTCCCCTTCCTCAGATCAAGCCTGACTGCTATTAGCTTCCATTACCCCCGACTCTACATGACCCTAACGGCTTTAGCGCTTCTCCATGAATGTAATTGCAACGATGAACAACAACAAATCAATATCGCTCAACTCTCAAGGCGGTATTGAATGACCCGTATTGACCTACCGTTATGCTGTGACTAATAGACCCGTATTGACCTACCGTTATGCTGTGACTAATAATCTAACAAGCAAGATGACAGGCCAGTCTTACAACCATCTACTTACATTTAGTATAGGTACGTGGAAGTACACGGAGGTGTATGGAAGTACATGGCCGTATATGGGAAATACAGACAGCAGGGGACTTAGAGCGCCACAGCGAGGCTGTCTTCTGAGAACTATCTACTTCTACCTGGATTAAGAACTTTCGTGTATTATTGAGGAGTGGGACTTGGAGACAGGAAAGTGAAAGGTAGTTGTATGTAGATAACCACAACTTACAAGTAGATAATCATAACTAGCAAGTAGATAACCACGACTTGCAAGTAAATAACCACAGCTTGCAAGTAGATAACCACAACTAGCAAGTAGATAACAACAACTTGCAAGTAGATAACAACAACTTGCAAGTAGATAACAACAACTTGCAAGTAGATAACAACAACTTGCAAGTAGATAACCACAACAGGTAACAGGCTTCTTGCAACCATTTCCTCTGAATTTCGCCGGAAACGATATTGGAAAAAAATTACACGTGGGAAATATTTTACGAGTTATTAAAATAATACATCAATGTACAATTAAAAAAAATATATGTACATAAAAACGAAGCTGAATATAAATGAGATGAGAGTTTAAGTTTTTGAAGTTATATTTTGTAGTTGTTAGTGAACCCAACTCACCTGTTAGTGAACCCAAACCCAGCTGTTAGCGAACCCCAACCCACCTGTTTAGGGTGCAACAACCCACCTTGTGACGGTGCCGCCGAAGAGTCCGTGTGTGTGAGTGACGGTGGGGTGGGCCAAGTGAATGCCATGAGAGTGCCAGGCGATGGTGGAGGGTGGCACACTGGATGTTGTCTCACAGACAAGGATAGCCACCTGCCCAGCATCCACCTTGCTGGGGTTCACCCAGCCAGACACTTCCCACGGTGCGACTGTGGAGACAACACTGTGTGAAGCCAGGGAAGGTAGGGAGGAGGAAAAGAGAGATAGAAAGGAGGGAGGGAGAGGAAGTGAAGGAGGAGAGAATAAAAAGAAGAAGAGAACCCACTCTCCCTACCACAAATTCCTCGAAAAGGCAGCAGTAACATAATACATAGGATCTGATGGAATTAAATCACTTCTCTTCAATCGTGTAGGTTCCCATTCTATCAACATTAACTCCGATTCTATTACTAGGAGGCTTCTTTAAGGTTTTCATCAATACTTCATAGAGAAAGATAAAAAAATTACCAGCTTATAAAATTCTGGTAAATTATTCATGATTATTAATAACTAGAGGCTAATTCGATGCGTATATTAACACATAATAAATCATTCATTGTAATGATTGTGATGATAATGAAGCTTCGGTGAAGCCAGACGCTCCAGTGAAGTGTCTGTGCTGAGGATGAGTTACTGCATTATAGACGACACAATTATAGACGACACGATTATAGACGACACGATTATAGACGATGCGATAATGGATGGCACGACTGCAAATGAAATTATTAAGCAGGTTTATAGACAGGATCCGAATGGCGTATCACCGACAATATCAAAAAGACGTTGTAGAACTGGCCCTCTTTTTTTTGGAACATCGTCTCGCTCTGTGTAGAGCTCCGCCATATAGTACGACTGGAGAAAGCCCTACATAGAGAGAAACGAAATCCCAATGAAAGCTTGTTGTAGAAGCTGGTAGAGAGAAACAGTCCATGGAAAGGTAGGCAGGAGAGGAGGACTATTACTGTACGCGTCTCGTGAGTGTAAAAGATCAGCCTCTTAAACGTTTTGCACTCTGGCAGGCTTGCTTATCTTTTATGCCCGTCTTTTAAACACGTAAAATAACAAATATTAAAAATACATTCGAAAAAAACATTACTTTCTTCCTTCATATAGTTCTTATTCTTGTAATATCTTATTTCAAACTTATGAAGCCTAGCGTCAGGCTGCACTAGCAGGTACGACCAAAGATGTTTTCTGTTGGCAGTATTAGTGGGAAGTTGTGACAGTGCCAGGGTATTAGTGGGAAGTTGTGACAGTGCCAGGGTATTAGTGGGAAGTTGTGACAGTGCCAGGGTATTAGTGTGAAGTTGTGACAGTGCCAGGGTATTAGTGGGAAGTTGTGACAGTGCCAGGGTATTAGTGTGAAGTTGTGACAGTGCCAGGGTATTAGTGTGAGGCTGTAACAGTGCCAGGGTATTACTGTGAGAGTGTTACAGTGGCATGGTAATAAAGCCATAATGTGGTGGTGTTAAGGCCACACTAATATGCATCAGCTGTCAACACTTAGCAACGAAAAGACTCAAACTGATCTCAGGTTCTTCAACAACGAAACTAAAAAAAAAAAAAATGCGATGCCAATTAATATTTCACGAACCAAATAACGACTTACAAGAAATGGAAGAGGAACGAATTCAATAGCTCTCTAAAAGAGTCAATACCCACAACCACGAAATAATGCTCAAGAACCACGAAATACCAATACCAACAACCAATACTATCGGCAGTGGTTTTTTTTGTCAGGCCACAAGATTAATTGTTATTAGTGGTTTATAATCTTTAATTTGCTTATTTGAACTCGAGTGAACTTTTATCTTGTTCACTCTATATTAATCTTAGTTAAACTGATTTCGTTTAAACTTTTTTTTTTATTAGCAGTAGATATTGTTACTAAGATTCCAGAAGCCACGGAGACCGGATAACCACCTGGGAGACCAGACAACCACCTTGGAAACCAAACTACCAGCTGGGAGACCAAACTACCAGCTGGGAGACCAAACTACCAGCTGGGAGACCGCACAACCATCTGGGAGATAAAACTATCACCTGAAAGACGGCACAAACACCTGGGAGACCAAACTACCACCTGGGAGACCCAACTATCACCTGGGAGACCCAACTATCACCTGGGAGACCCAACTATCACCTGGGAGACCCAACTATCACCTGGGAGACCCAACTATCACCTGGGAGACCCAACTATCACCTGGGAGACTCAACTATCACCTGGGAGACCCAACTACCACCTGGGAGATCCAGCTACCACCTGGGAGACCCAACTACCACCTGGGAGAACCAAATATCACCTGGGAGACCCAACTACCACCTGGGAGATCCAGCTACCACCTGGGAGACCCAACTACCACCTGGGAGAACCAACTATCACCTGGGAGCCCCAGCTACCACCTGGGAGACCGCACAAACACCTGGGAGACCAAACCACCAGCCCCTTTCTCATTTTTCCTTTTGTCTTTACGTTTTTACTCAAAGTTCTGTTTGTATTCATTAGCGCGTTCGTTCGTTAGCTAATGAGCAGGTAAGATCTCAACTTCTCGCGGGACAGGAATGAGCTCAGCTCTCGACGTATCCCCGAGAGAGGTTAAGATCTGCGTTCAGAGTTCATCAGGTGATTACAGTGCCTGAACTAAGTGTTCCAGATTGTACCAGGGAGGTTACGTTCACAGCAGCAGGGCAGTGGAAGACCTGGTGAAGTTGCTTCAGTGAGGGACGTACCACCTGAAGAAGAGACTGGGGTCCCTCATCCTCAGTAAGCAAGAAAGTTTATTCAGGTTTACACAAATACAGTTACATATATTATCATGCAAAACAACGACGGGGGAGAGTAGAATATTGTTTTGCATCCTATATCGCTTCGTTTGCGATGTTTGCATAATAGATCATACATAGCAGCATATGTGTAAGGACCTAAGATAACCCAAAAAGTCAGAGTGACCTATTTCCATTGGGGTCCTCAGAGAAGAGAATAAACGTACCTCAGGGAAAACTCAAGGTTCCCCCCGGAGCTGTTTGAATATTTTCTCCTACCACCCCCTGTATTCTATGTGAAATTTATTTGAGAACAAAATACATTAGCAAGGATCTCAGGTCCTACATCTCAATATATATATATATATATATATGTATTAGTCTGAATAATGGTGCTTTAAAGGTACAAAAAATTATATGGAATGGAACCTTTGATATTTCACACTATTTTCACGTATTTTGAGTTTCTAAGCATTTTTGTTTAGGAAATTTCAAATTTTCTTCTAAAATGTAGTTAGTTAAAAAAAAGGGTATTTAGATAGGACTCACAGTTGAGGGAGATGGTGGCGTGGGCGGCCATGGGCGTGCTGGTGGCTGGGTTGCTGACCTGACACGTGACCTGTTGACCGTTGTCTGCGGGCATGACCTGGAAGACGGCTCTTGCCCGGGTCACACCGCCCTCAGTCACCTCCAACTCTGACCCCACCTTCTTACCTCCCCTGAATATCCTGTAACATAGTCAACCATGGGAGGTTGGTGTGTAAGATACTCCAGTCCTGCTAAATACAACATTCTCAAAAAGAAAAATACCCCAGTTCTGCTGGAAGTCCCATATATGAAGTTCCAGTTCTGCTGGAAGTCCCATATATGAAGGTCCAGTTCTGCTGGAAGTCCCATATATGAAGTTCCAGTTCTGCTGGAAGTCCCATATATGTTCCAGTTCTGCTGGAAGTCCCATATATGAAGTTCCAATTCTGCTGGAAGTCCCATATATGAAGTTCCAGTTCTGCTGGAATTCCCATATATGAAGTTCCAGTTCTGCTGGAAGTCCCATATATGATGTTCCAGTTCTGCTGGAAGTCCCATATATGAAGTTCCAGTTCTGCTGGAAGTCCCATATATGAAGTTCCAGTTCTGCTGGAAGTCCCATTTATGATGTTCAAGTTCTGCTGGAAGTCCCATATATGAAGTTCCAGTTCTGCTGGAAGTCCCATATATGAAGTTCCAGTTCTGCTGGAAATCCCATATATGAAGTTCCTGTTCTGCTGGAAGTCCCATATATGATGTTCCAGTTCTGCTGGAAGTCCCATATATGAAGCTCCAGTTCTGCTGGAAGTCCCATACATGAAGTTTCAGTTCTGCTGAAAGTCCCATATATGAAGTTCCTGTTCTGCTGGAAGTCCCATATATGAAGTTCCAGTTCTGCTGGAAGTCCCATATATGAAGTTACAGTTCTGCTGGAAGTCATCAAGATTTGGGTCAATGGTTTTTCTTCACACTGCGCTGGACCCAACTGTGTTAAAAACCCACCATCAAGACCCCATCAAGACCTCATCAAGACCCCATCTAAAGAACTCAGCTCACATCTTCAGCCTCTCTAATATATAATAAATAATTGATAAGATTCACAATTAAAGTATTTTCATATTTCGCCGATTTTTATTTCCCTGGTGGACTGAGGGGTAGGTGGGAGGGTAGGGGAGGGGAGAGGAACCTAAGAGGGTTGGGGAGGATATTCACCTAGGAGGGTTGGGAGGATAGGTACCTAGGAGGGTTGGGAGGATATTCACCTAGGAGGGTTGGGAGGATAGGCACTTAGGAGGGTTGGGAGGATAGGTACCTAGGAGGGTTGGGAGGATAGGTACCTAGGAGGGTTGGGAGGATAGACACCTAGGAGGGTTGGGAGGATAGACACCTAGGAGGGTGTAGAACATAAGAAAGAAGTGAGGTAGGGAATGTGTGAGGGAGCGAAGAATATTGTGCGAGAGATAATGAGGAAGGTAACAGAGGAGGAACTTAAGGAGGGTGTAAGAAAGATGTAGCAATTGAGAGAGGTGTTTGAATGAAGGGCGAGAGGAAGTGAAAGAGAGAAGAGGGAAGAGAGGGAGAGAGAGAGAGAGAGGATGAGTATTAAGATAACACCGAGAAAGTATGGAAGAGAGAGGGAAATGAGGGAGGGAGGAAGAACGGACGAGATAACTGGTTATACAAGGTATGATAATAAGAATAATTAGACCAAGACTCACATGTCCATTTAAAACAATTAAAGAAATAATTTCGCCATGAGTGACTTTTTCATTGATAATGCAAAGACGACCAAGAAAGGAGCATGTATAGTATAGGGGGTAGAGGTGATATGATGCGAGGGTAGCGAGTACTGGGTACACTGGGTAGCAGGTGATGTGTTATGTGATGGCTGTGTCTAGGTGGCATAACAAGCCGGAGAAGCTGAAGCTGCCCGACTTGTGTTAACTGGTGTTTGAGATTGCTATAAAGGAAGCTTCTAAGCATTTCCGTTTGTGCAGGTCACGTTCCTGGATGACCAGTGTTCCTTGTTGCTTCTGTATTGAGCCAAGACTTCAGATCGTGACGGCTGCAAACAAGTATATTTATGGACGCCAATTCTCAGTTGGAGAAACCTTCCCGTTGCAATTATTACT
Source organism: Cherax destructor (assembly GCA_009830355.1). Taxonomy (NCBI): domain Eukaryota; kingdom Metazoa; phylum Arthropoda; class Malacostraca; order Decapoda; family Parastacidae; genus Cherax; species Cherax destructor. The sequence continues at coordinate 22,787 of WNWK01007746.1, forward strand.
TTGTCACATCATAAATATACATTCTTCCTTTCTGGTTGTCTGAATTACGAATGAAGAAAACACTCATAGCGAAGCGTTTCCTTTAATAAATGTCGTAAGTGTAATCTTCCAGAGTAGAGACAAGAATGAGGTACCCACGTCAGAGCTGGAGGAGGGTTGCCACCTGTGGAGGTGCACACAACACTCAGCTGGTCGCCAGCCACCACCTGCCGCCCCTCCTTCATTTCTACTTCCACCACCGGCCACCCGGGACGCTCTGACCAAGAAATAAAAACAAACATGAAAACATAATTAAACATTCAAGTGAAGAGGTAAACTCGCGTGTCATTCAGTGCAGAGTTGTGAGGGCTCGATTCTCCGTCTGCTGATTTTGAGGCAGCCACAACTGTACTTACCGATCTGCTCTACGTGACAAATACAACCATTGAAAAATACACATGTATATATATATATATATATATATATATATATATATATATATATATATATATATATATATATATATATATATATATATATATATATATATTTATATATATATTTTTTTTTATTAACACATCGGCCGATTCTCACCAAGGCAGGGTGGCCCGAAAAAGAAAAACTTTCATCATCATTCACTCCATCACTGTCTTGCCAGAAGGGTGCTTTACACTACAGTTATAAAACTGCAACATTAACACCCCTCCTTCAGAGTGCCGGCACTGTACTTCCCATCTCCAGAACTCAAGTCCGGCCTGCCGGTTTCCTGAATCCCTTCATAAATGTTACTTTGCTCACACTCCAACAGCACGTCAAGTATTAAAAACCATATGCCTCCATTCACTCCTATCAAATACGCTCACACATGCTTGCTGGAAGTCCAAGCCTCTCGCACACAAAACTTCCTTTACCCCCTCCCTCCAACCTTTCCTAGGCCGACCCCTACCCCGCCTTCCCTCCACTACAGATTTATACACTCTCGAAGTCACTCTGTCTCGTTCCATTCTCTCTACATGTCCAAACCACCTCAACAACCCCTCCTCAGCTCTCTGGACAATCGTTTTGGTAATCCCGCACCTCCTCCTAATTTCCAAACTCCGAATTCTCTGCATTATATTCACACCACACATTGACCTCAGACATGACATCTCCACTGCCTCCAGCCTTCTCCTCGTTGAAACATTCATCACCCATGCTTCACACCCATATAAGAGCGTTGGTATAACTATACTCTCATACATTCCCCTCTTTACTTCCATGGACAAGGTTCTTTGTCTCCACAGGCTCCAAAGTGCTCCACTCACCCTTTTCCCCTCATCAATTCTATGATTCACCTCATCCTTCATAGACCCATCCGCCGACATGTCCACTCCCAAATATCTGAATACATTCACCTCCTCCATACTCTCTCCCTCCAATCTGATATCCAATCTTTCGTCACCTATTCTTTTTGTTATCCTCATCACCTTACTCTTTCCTATATTCACTTTCAATTTTCTTCTTTTACACACCCTACCAAATTCATCCACCAACCTCTGCAGCTTCTCTTCAGAATCTCCCAAAAGCACAGTGTCATCAGCAAAAAGCAACTGTGACAACTCCCATTTTGTATTTGCTTCTTTATCTTTTAGCCCAACACCTCTTGCCAAGACCCTCGCATTCACTTCTCTTACAACCCCATCTATAAATATATTGAACAACCACGGTGACATCACACATCCTTGTCTAAGGCCCACTTAGACACTATATATATATGCGCAGATGCATTACGCCAAGGGGGTGCGATGAGCTTCATACCACTGCAGTTGCTGCCGCTATCATAGCTGCTTCTTGATTGCAGCCACCGTAGGTTGTCCTCTTTCTTCAACAAATTAGCATCCTCTTATTTCACGAGATGCCTGTGTGTGCTGTACATCACACATGCGCTGCTAGGATTATGCCGGCTTCACGCGTGGCTATTATTCCTTAATTTGTTGCTCCAGGAATCCAACCTGTGCGTGTTCATGCACTGCCATTCACACCATGACACCGGGAACAAAATAGCCGTAATCATCGGCTTTTTTTTCCACCTTGAGAGCACACATGATTACGACCCCACAGTGGCTCGGAGATGAGTGTGTCTATATTACATGAACATCCAGCCTCATGCATTTCACCCCAGCGCTTCACCCGAGCTCCATGGAGTTGAACTCCAGGCTCAGGGACTGACCTCCCTCAAATGCTTTTCCTGCAAGGTTGATGGATTGATTACATCATCTTTATTTCATTTCTACTGCTCCCTTTATATTTGACTGAAGAAGCCTACTGTGTGGGCGAAATGTTTCATCAATAAAGATACCCAACTGTTAGACATGTGTTTAATTTTCATCTTGTCGCTATTTTATGTCATTTTCAACAGTGTTTAACCAGCTGGGCTGAGGTTTTCAACAGTGTTTAACCAGCTGGGCTGAGTTTTCAACAGTGTTTAACCAGCTGGGCTGAGGTTTTCAACAGTGTTTAACCAGCTGGGCTGAGGTTTTCAACAGTGTTTAACCAGCTGGGCTGAGGTTTTCAACAGTGTTTAACCAGCTGGGCTGAGGTTTTCAACAGTGTTTAACCAGCTGGGCTGAGGTTTTCAACAGTGTTTAACCAGCTGGGCTGAGGTTTTCAACAGTGTTTAACCAGCTGGGCTGAGGTTTTCAACAGTGTTTAACCAGCTGGGCTGAGGTTTTCAACAGTGTTTAACCAGCTGGGCTGAGGTTTTCAACAGTGTTTAACCAGCTGGGCTGAGGTTTTCAACAGTGTTTAACCAGCTGGGCTGAGGTTTTCAACAGTGTTTAACCAGCTGGGCTGAGGTTTTCAACAGTGTTTAACCAGCTGGGCTGAGGTTTTCAACAGTGTTTAACCAGCTGGGCTGAGGTTTTCAACAGTGTTTAACCAGCTGGGCTGAGGTTTTCAACAGTGTTTAACCAGCTGGGCTGAGGTTTTCAACAGTGTTTAACCAGCTGGGCTGAGGTTTTCAACAGTGTTTAACCAGCTGGGCTGAGGTTTTCAACAGTGTTTAACCAGCTGGGCTGAGGTTTTCAGCAGATAAATTTAAAAAAAAAAAATTTCATTGTGGTCGAGGATTCGACGCCGTATGATACCTTTCTGGTCCTCCCAGCAGATCGCTGTGTGATGCTCAACACCACTGCACCAAAGACCTTTTATAATAAAACAAGCTTCCTGTGACCGTATTTGCTTGCACCTCCTCTTTTCTGCAACATTGCAAGCCCCTGATTTGTTGATTTCAACACGAAAGGCCTAGCGCTATCGTTCAACTCCTCCCCCTTCCGTGGTTGTTTTGCATCTTGTATCGCTTGTTCACGACTTTTGCATTTTAAATATATATATATATATATATATATATATATATATATATATATATATATATATATATATATATATGAAAATCGTTTTCATGCAGTGGCCCATTTCTTTCAATAATTCCCTTTCTGCTATATAAATTCGTCGTTTGCGATTCCCATAATGTAAAGAAGATTCCGACAATGAGAAAATAAGTGTTGATGACCTGATTTAGATTACCACAGCTTCTGATGGACTGCATCTACCGCATCAAAAGCGTATATGAAGGAATCTGAACGCAGTATAGGTCAGCAGACGAGCCCTGTGGATAGCGTGTTATAAGGTGCGTCTAGTAGTGTTCGGATGCTCTGAAAGTGCGCTCCCATCCGCCCAGCTGCGTTCTAGCGCATCCTCATGCGTCCAGAGTAACATCACTAACAGGAACTATACCATCAAGAGTCGTTGGCTTTATATTTCGTCAGTGGTGTGGGTCGCTCCGGCTCGCAGAAAAAAACTCAAAACTCTCCAGAACTTTCACATTAAAATACTAAAAATCCTGATGAAAAGTTTTCTGTGGTGGCTGCACGTTTACCCTCGTTAAACGTTACACTTAAGCAATTATGAAGCAAGATGTTCAGGTGTTTATGAAGTGAATGAGAAATTACTGAGGACTCTGTCTCTGTCTCTGTCATACTAAATTTAATCGTAAAACAGTTTTTGTTTACAACAGGTTATGAACGGGTTCACCCGCTACAAACCACGGGTTCACCCTCCTAGAAAACTTCTCACGGGTGTCACAAAACACTGGTTCATCCTCCCACAAAACAAGGGTTCAAGAGCGCCACAAATCCGGGTTCACCAGCACCACAATAAAATGGAATTACTGTCACGATTCATCTATACATAATGTCTTAAAATCGAACGATATCAGACAACGAATACACTCAAAAAAAAAAAAAAATCCATTCTTCTCTAATGCGGATTCAGCGGTAATCGAGGCTAAACGACGGGGGGAACTAAATTATACAAGACAGTCTCCGTGTCTGGGGTCCCTTGAGCGCCATGTGCTGATGTTGACGACTGCGTTGTCTCTTAACCTCTCCCGGTATTGATGAAACACAAGAACATGCTGCTGCTACGCTTATATTATTATTATTTTTATTATTTCCTCCTTTATTGGTGTTAACGGTCAGCGACCTACAAAGACGTCATCAGGCCAGGGGCTCCCCAGTTTTAATCTTCTAGAAATATTATCACCCGACAACTAGGAGAGGAGGAAATATGTCTGTGTCTACCTGCAAATGAATTGTATGCAGAACCAACAAGATGAAGGATTAGACACGTGTGCTCTTCAACTCCAAGGCTGAGGGACTGATTACCTCATATTTTGTATATAATTCTACTGTCTTTACATTGTGCCCTTGAATTTGGATTGATAAAGCCACTGGATGTCGAAACGTCTACAATAAAGATACCCAGATGTTGCACATGTGTCTAATTCTTCCTTATGTCTACCTTACTTTAGAAGTATAGCGTGTCAGTGTAGTGTGTAAGTGTGGAGCGTCAGTGTGGGTATAATAGGATCATCAGAATATAGAGTAGCCTAATGTTAGGCTATCCTTGTCAGGAATAAAAAGTATACATTGTCAATACTGGCAGCGCGTACGTTATAAAGAAAGCGAACCGCTCTGAGAGAGAGAGAGAGGGAGAGGGAGGGGCCTAAAAAATAAGTGTATATATGAGAAAGAACTTTCCTACATATATACGAATTTGTATTCGCATATATGGCGCTTTGATAAAATGAATCCGAGTGTTGACGATGTTTGGGTCATCGTCATGCAGAGAATTTCTTCTATACATGGAAGGTTTTCAGCTCACAGAGACGCAGCAGAGGGCCACGGGGAAGGTCGTAAAGGGTAAAGGAAGGTGAGATGGAGATGATTCTGTTGCAAAAAACATGTCAGAGGAAACTGCTGGACGGTGTAAGGTTAGAGATGCGTTAGGGAAAGTTAGGATGGAGGTGGGACAGCAGAACATTCTCACAGCGATTAGCACAATAGGAGGAAAACCAGTCCGGAGTGGAAGGTTTAAACTTATGGGAAATAGCCAGGTTGGTCCACTGACTTTGCCAAGGGTGTAGTTATCTTTCCCAGAGAGAGCAATGGCTTCGGACCCCGGAGGACCAAGAATATCTCTTCGAGCTCCGTGGTCGACTTGACGAGAGTATCAACGTGGTCAATGACTAAGTAACCAGATCAAAGTGATGAGCATGACACATGAGTTTACTTTATTAACAATGTAACTCAAATATCTCATGTGAGTCTGACTCCATCCAGTAAAGGTATGTCTTACATGGAATCAAGAAACTAAAGAGACTGTCCAATTTTTCAGATAGTGCAAAATCTATGGTTCTGTCAATGGCAGAGTTCTGCAGAGAAGACCGATGTAAGGAACCTTAGGGAACATTCAGTTGATCTTATACTAGCATCCGCACATTTCACTCGTCCTGAAGCCTTCAGGGTATAGGTGGATGCGACTAACGAAGCGTACTCACTGATTTTTGGAAGGCTTCCAAATCCCTCGTTCTCTTTTCTTTTACCAGCTTGTCTACCTCAGTTCGATGCTGGACGCTTGACAGAGACTGGATCTGACTCCCAGGGGCCTGTAATGACTCCGAAGAGACTGCTGACCATGTTGAATTGGGATACAGAGCGGATAGTTAACTGATGATTTCCTGGATGTAATATTGAAGAGGAGTATTAGGTAGAATACTTTAATCCCTAAATCAGATAAGAAATAAAATAAAATCTCACTAGTATATACAATGAAACATCTCTCAGCGCACCTGTGTTTGAACTACATAGAAAAATACCTCTTAGTGAAAGTGCACTGACCCACAGATCAAAATTACACATCTCTCGGTGTGTATATATGTATTGAGAGATAAGAGCTGGTCTCATCTGCGGTTTCCAAAGATTATTGATGTTTTATCACGTATTCCAGATTTATTTGTTTACTTCCTGTGTAATCACAAACCACTTTTAAAAGTGCCTTCCCTTAAAACTCAGTATGGGATCTGTTTCAACCACTCCCCTTTCCAGAATGCGCCACCTGGAAATTGTCTCCGAGAAAGGAACGATCCCCAACAACCTGAATGGTCAGACACCATTATAACAGGACTGAGAATCGATCCTTCACTACTCGTTGTTCTAAATGACACACGAGGTTTAACGCTTCATTTAATACACCATTTTCAAAGATTTCATTACCTCTCAATTTTTTTTTGTTTGACATCGCGAAGAGACTCGGAACTCAGTGGTAGAGCGTTCAGGGTACAGTTGATATAAACCAATTAGATTCTGGGTTGAGTGGAGACGCGGGACATGCTTCCTTACACCTGTTATTCCTGATCATTTAGTAATAAACAGGTCGTCTTCCCTTGAAGAGGGACTAACTCCCAGTTACATATTTATACTGTGGCGTATTGTGTGTTACTGTCACAGCGTGTGCGCTGTGCGTGATACAACTGTCTCAAAACACCTGTCATAAATATTGCATAACAAGGGACAGAAAAATTAGTTTCCCATTATGATCCATGATTGTATTATTGAGTGAGCTTAATATTTATGATGAATTTGCCATCTTTGATGGGTGAGCGGCGCTCACCTAGCACACCCAGAATATACGCCACTGGAAAAGGTGGAACAGATGTAAAGAAACCTACCCATACGTCTCGCTCCGCCTGCGGACCAAACCCGAGTGTTTTCATTTGTGAGCCGAACGTTCAAAACACTAGCTTATAGAATTACCTGTGTCAAACACTTACTGATGACGGTAATGTGGTGTGTGTGGTTGAGGATGTGGTGAGTGACCTGGTGTTTGGCCAGGCAGTCTGCTGTGGTCTGACTGACCTGGTGTGTGGTGGGCAGGTGGTGGGTGAGATGAGACGTGGTCACCCATCCACCATCTGGGTCTTCCGTCACCACACCCGCCCCTGAACCACCTATGTCTGACCCTGCAAAGGGAAAAGGAAAATGGATGACATGATTTTTTTCATAGAGAATTATTTTGCTTCCAAGTATTTTATTTGGCTGAGTAAAACCAGGATTATGACTTCTAGTTTAAGAAAGACAGCAAAACCATAATTTCCAACTTAAGGAAGACAGCAAAACCACAACTTCTGCTATGCTAGAGGGAGACAGCACCTAATTCCGTTGCACTGGAAAGATATAGCCCTTAACTCTGCTGCACTGGAAGGATAAGGTACCTAACCTCTGCTGCAGGTGAAGCAGACAACTTCTTCCTCCTGCTGCAGGTGAAGCAGACAACTTCTTCCTCCTGCTGCAGGTGAAGCAGACAACTTCTTCCTGCTGCTGCAGGTGAAGCAGACAACTTCTTCCTCCTGCTGCAGGTGAAGCTGACAACTTCTTTCTCCTGCTGCATGAAGCAGACAACTTCTTCCTCCTGCTGCAGGTGAAGCAGACAACTTCTTCCTCCTGCTGCAGGTGAAGCAGACAACTTCTTCCTCCTGCTGCAGGTGAAGCAGACAACTTCTTCCTCCTGCTGCAGGTGAAGCAGACAGGAGATCACTCACCTTAAAGACGATAGGTGAAGTTGGCAGGTGAGACGGGAAAATAAATCAGTCACCTTAAAGAAGCCAGGTGAGGGGTGGCAGGTAAAATAAGTGACAGGTGAGGCGACACAAGAGATCACTCACCTTGAAGGCGCCAGGTAAGGCTGGCTGGAGGGTTGGCAGGTGAGGTGACGCAGGTGAGGGTGAACAGCTGGCCTGCCGCCACCACAGTTGGACCTGAGATGGTCACCCGTTCAGGGGAGTCTGCCAGGTGCAAATTGATGTCAATTTTATACGAACCTGAATGTCTAAGATGTACTAGTAAGTTTATGTGTTAGTTAACATTTTTTTCATAGGCACTAGTAGATTAGTTGCAGGGGTCGAGTCATAGCTCCTGGCCCCGCCTCTTCACTGATCGCTACTAGGTCTTCTCTCTCCCTGTTCCATGAGCTTTATCAAACCTCGTCTTAAAACTATGTGGTTCCTGCCTCCACTACGTCACTTGCCAGACTATTCCACTTCCTGACAACTCTATGACTAAATAAATACTTCCTAACATCCCTTTGACTCATCTGAGTCTTCAACATCCAATTGTGACCCCTTGTTTCTCTGTGTGTGTGTGTGTACTCACCTAATTGTACTCACCTAATTGTGGTTGCAGGGGTCGAGACTCAGCTCCTGGCCCCGCCTCTTCGCTGTCCGCTACTGGATCTCTGCTCTCCCTGCTCCATGAGCTTCATCATACCTTGTCTTAAAACTATGTATGGTTCCTGCCTCCACTATATCTTTCTTTAGACTATTCCACTTCCTGACTACTCTGTGGCTGAAGAAATGCTTCCTAACATCCCTTTGACTCATCTGAGTCTTCAGCTTCCAGTTGTGTCCCCTTGTTTCTGTGTTCCCTCTCTGGAACATCCTGTCACTGTCTACCTTGTCGATTCCCCGCAGTATTTTGTATGTCGTTATCATGTCTCCTCTGATCCTTCTTTCCTCCAGTGTTGTTAGTCCTATTTCCCTCAACCTTTCTCCATAGGACAGACCCCTGAGTTGTGGAACTAACCTTGTCGCAAACCTTTGCACTTTCTCTAGTTTGTGTGTGTGTGTGTGTGTGTGTGTGTGTGTGTGTGTGTGTGTGTGTGTGTGTGTGTGTGTGTGTGTGTGAGAGTGCAAGCAAATTGATAAAGAGTCTATGAAAATCTTTAGAATCAATCAAGAAATGTCCTGGAGACTTACAATGTACAGTACGGGGGACTTACAGTGTACAGTGACGGGGAGACTTACAGTGTACAGTGACGGCGACTTTCAGTGTACAGTGACAGCGACTTACAGTGTACAGTGACGGGGCTTACAGTGTACAGTGACGGGGACTTACAGTGTACAGTGACGGGGACTTACAGTGTACAGTGACGGGGGACTTACAGTGTACAGTGACGGGGACTTAGTGTACAGTGACGGGGGACTTACAGTGTACAGTGACGGGGGACTTACAGTGTACAATGACGGGGACTTACAGTGTACAGTGACGGAGGACTTACAGTGTACAGTGACGGGGGCTTACAGTGTACAGTGACGGGAACTTACAGTGTACAGTGACGGGGGACTTACAGTGTACAGTGATGGGGGACTTACAGTGTACAGTGATGGGGACTTACAGTGTACAGTGACGGGGGACTTACAGTGTACAGTGACGGGGACTTACAGTGCACAGTGACGGGGACTTACAGTGCACAGTGACGGGGACTTACAGTGTACAGTGACGGGGACTTACAGTGTACAGTGACGGGGACTTACAGTGTACAGTGACGGGGACTTACAGTGTACAGTGATGGGACTTACAGTGTACAGTGACGGGGACTTACAGTGTACAGTGACGGATACTTACAGTGTACAGTGACGGGGACTTACAGTGTACAGTGACGGGGGACTTACAGTGTACAGTGACGGGGGACTTACAGTGTACAGTGACGGGGACTTACAGTGTACAGTGACGGGGACTTACAGTGTACAGTGATGGGGACTTACAGTGTACAGTGACGGGGGACTTACAGTGTACAGTGACGGGGACTTACAGTGTACAGTGACGGGGGACTTACAGTGTACAGTGACGGGGGACTTACAGTGTACAGTGACGGGGACTTACAGTGTACAGTGACGGGGACTTACAGTGTACAGTGATGGGGGACTTACAGTGTACAGTGACGGGGACTTACAGTGTACAGTGATGGGGGACTTACAGTGTACAGTGAGAGTAACATTGACAGTGAGAGGTCGAGGGAGAAGATCACTGGAGACGCGACACTCGTACACTGCTTCATCCTCTGCTCTAACAGCTGTGACCAGCTGCATCATGCTAACTACCCTCGATGGTCGTGTGCTGCTGCTGCTGCTGCTGTCGTCAGCTGCGCTGGTGGGGCTGGTAGTTGTGGTTGTGGAGGTGGGGCTGGTGGTAGGCTGGTTCATCCTCACTAGGTGGGTGAGGGCCAGGTTGAGGGGCCGCCCGTGTCGATACCAGGTCACCCATGGGCGGGGCCGCCCACCCACCACCTGGCACACCAAGGTTCTCTGCTCCCCTTCCACCAGAACCTCACCTGTCGTGTACCCGCTGATGGCAGGTGGTCCAGGTGGGTCTGAAAAAAAGGAGGCTAGATGGCAAGGTATTCAACGGGTGGCTCTGGTGAGTCTGAAAGGTGAGTCAGGTGGTGAATTATCACTCAGGATTCTTCAAGCCAAAATAAGACTATGAACAGAGATAAAAATTCAAGAATTTAATGTGTAAGCAGTAGGTCTATGCACTAGGCCTACTGTGAATATGAAAACGGTATATAGTACCGACAGGTTGATAAGACAGGTGCGACAGTTAGGTATCTCTATTCCGGAACGTTTCGCCTACACAGTAGGCTTCTTCAGTCGAGTACAAAAGAGTTAGAAGCAGTAGAGATGTGAAGACGATGTAATCAGTCCATCACCCTTGAAGACGTAACTTTGAGGAGGTCAGTCCCTCAGCCTGGAGAAGAGTTGTGCTCCATTGTCTGGAACAATGTGAAGTTGAAGCAACAGTATGGAGACTTATATACTCACCTTTTTAACATTATATAAGTCTCCATACTGTTGCTTCAACTTTATATTGTTCCAAATTACAGACACAACTCATCTCCAGGCTGAGGGACTGACCACCTCAAAGCTACGTCTTCAAGGCTGATGGACTGATTACATCGTCTTCACATCTCTACTGCTTCTTCTAACTCTTCTGTACTCGACTGAAGAAGCCTATTGTGTTGGCGAAACTTTTTGGAATAAAGATATGTGTACCTAACTGTTGCACTTGTGTAATAATAATAATAATAATAATATTTTTATTTCGATGCATGTTACAAGTGTACATTGTTATTGGTAGTTACAATTATAAACCTGTAATGCAAGGAGAGCCACTGGCATGCCATGGCTTGCTTATCCACTAGGCCTACACTTCTTTTTTTTTAGTTTACAGTCATGGATTATTGTTGTTATTACTGACATTGCTAAGAAAACTTCTTTACCACGAGAGTTACAGTCCTCAAATTCCTCTTGTGTCCAACGCAGAGAAAAATAGGAAAGACACCGCTCCCATGGTGGTGACGAAGATCCCATTTTCTTGTAAAAATCTTTATTGTCCCGTTTTCGAAGATCTAGATTTCGTTTTCTAATATCTCGTTCCCATTTTCTAAAATTTTGTTCCCATTTACAGTGATATTTTTTCCTAATTTTCTCATTTTCTATGTTCCTTTCCCATTTTCAGAGATCTCGTTCCCATGCTCTAAGCTCTCTTTTCTCACTTTCTAAGATCTTTCTCCCCTTCCATTCCCACACATTTCCCTATTTTCTCCAAATCTGTTAAATTTCTCCCTAGTCTGCATGTTCGAATATGTATGTTCCCCAAATTTTGGTTTTCCATTCAGCTTCTCAGCATAAATATCTCCCGTGTAATTTCCCCACAGTGTTCAGGGCGCCTTCAACCCTCCTTAAAGCAACCTGGCACTATCACTGCCCAAGTAGACCCTACTACCACCCATGCATGTCCTACCACCACCCATGCATGTCCTACCACCACCCATGCATGTCCTACCACCACCCATGCATGTCCTACCACCACCCATGCATGTCACACCACCACCCATGCATGTTCTACCACCACCCATGCATGTCCTACCACCACCCATGCATGTCCTACCACCATCCATGCATGTCCTACCACCACCCATGCATGTCCTACCACCACCCATGCATGTCCTACCACCACCCATGCATGTCACACCACCACCCATGCATGTCCTACCACCACCTATGCATGTCCTACCACCACCCATGCATGTCACACCATCGCTCAAGCATGTTTCACCACACGTCGCTTAGGTGAAGGTCATATCTCTTACTGTGACCTTCACCTTTTACTCGATAGAGTAAAACACGAAGGCAGTAGTAAGATTTCCTCTGGTAGGAAAGCTGAGGTCTCGAACCTCCGGACAGCAATCAGGTGCTCACTGCTATCACTCAACAGCTCAGGTTAGCAGTAAGATATAAGTTAAAAAATCGGTCTCGAGAAGAAATTATTCCGTTTATTATCTATATCCGTAACAATTATCACTCAATGTTTTAGAGACGATGGTATATAGAGGAACCTCAAACACGTAGTATTAAATCAGTTTCCTTTATGGGATACATTGGAATTTTCGTGTATTCGTTAAATTCTATTAGTAACACATCACCACGGGTGTTCGTGAGCACGTCCTTGGAAAGGCCTGGCGATATCAATTTAGTTTAGGTTCTGATTAGCTGTTCGTCTGGGTTTGGCTTGAGCCTGGCGTCGAGTGGGTTTGAGAGCGACGTAAACACTTCCTAGTTAATGACATTTTCTGGCAGACTCAGGAGGTAGCGAGTTCTGGCGTCTCTCCCTGTCTCTCCAGGTCACGTCGACAGCAGTGTTGGGGCACTGTCTCTCGATGTGTCTCTTTAGGTTACGTTGACAGCAGTGTGATGGCACTGTCTCTCGATGTGTCTCTTTAGGTTACGTCGACAGCAGTGTGATGGCACTGTCTCTCGATGTGTCTCTTTAGGTTACGTCGACAGCAGTGTGATGGCACTGTCTCTCCCTGTCTGTCTCTAGATTACGTCGACAGCAGTGTTGGGGCACTGTCTTTGTCTTCCAGTCTACCTTGGCTACTTCGACAGCATTGTGAAGGCTGTCTCTCTTGATTACCACACACACACACACACTCACACACACACACACACACACACACACACACACACACACAAAGGTTTGCGACAAGGTTAGTTCCACAACTCAGGGGTCTGTCTTATGAAGAAAGGTTGAGGGAAATAGGACTAACAACACTGGAGGAAAGAAGGGTCAGAGGACACATGATAACGACATACAAAATACTGCGGGGAATTGAAAAGATAGACAGTGACAGGATGTTCCAGAGAGGGAACACAGAAACAAGGGAACACAACTGGAAGCTGAAGACTCAGATGAGTCAAAGGGATGTTAGGAAGCATTTCTTCAGCCACAAAGTAGTCAGGAAGTGGAATATTCTAGAGAAAGATATAGTGGAGGCAGGAACCATACATACTTTTTAAGACAAGGTATGATAAAGCTCATGGAGCAGGGAGAGCAGAGACCCAGTAGCAGACAGCGAAGAGGCGGGGCCAGGAGCTGAGTCTCGACCCCTGCAACCACAATTAGGTGAGTACAATTAGGTGAGTACACACACACACACACACACACACGCACACACACACACACACACACACGACAAAATCGACATAGACGTTTAATTAATGCGAGAAAAACCTAGCTACCGCTCTGGAATTTTGAGTGGTTGGCTGCCTCCGAGGAAGGTAAACTAGTGAACAAGTGGAAGATGAGAAACACTTAAATGAACCTTGAGATTTGAAGATAGTGATATGAAGTGAAAATTTCTTCATAACATTCGTCAGACCAAAACTAGAATATTCAGCCCAAGTTTTATGACTGAGTCGAAAACATAATAAAACGTGTAATCAGAAAAAGTGTAGACACACGCTAAAAAAAATGGAACTAGGATGGTGGGGTCATTTCTTTTTTTCTGTCAGGAGAAATTGTAAAGGTTCTCCTGACGAGGGTTTTAAGTCATATGATGGCCATTTAACTGTATGAATAGTTAAGCCATTTCCTGGCTTAAATATTCGTACATTTAAAGGTTAAATATCATAGAAGACGTATTAGCATGGTTTTCAGCCTTTTCAAAATCAAAGGATCACCAAATAATATTATCATAGCATAAAGAGTTAAACATGAACTACGGAAAAAAATCCTTAAAAATATTGAAAAAAAAAAACCGGGCGAGTATTGATGAAAGGACAGTAAAAGAAGGGAAAGAGAGAGAGAGAGAATAAGAGAATATTTAACACCTGAAAAGTCATTTGAAAATGTTACATTACATATTGACTTCCTGGTTTGGTATCGAGGAGGAAATACAGGTGTTACAGCCACTGAAGAAAGAAGTACAGTGCTACAGCCACTGAAGAAAGAAGTACAGTGTTACAGCCACTGAAGAAAGAAGTACAGTGTTACAGCCACTGAAGAAGGAAGTACAGTGTTACAACCATTGAAGAAAGAAGTACAGTGTTACAACCACTGAAGAAAGATGTGCAGTGTTACAGCCACTGAAGAAAGAAGTACAGTGTTACAACCACTGAAGAAGGAACTACAGTGTTACAACCACTGAAGAAAGAAGTACACTGTTACAACCACTGAAGAAAGAAGTACAGTGTTACAGCCACTGAAGAAAGAAGTACAGGTGTTACAGCCACTGAAGAAAGAAGTACAGTGTTACAACCACTGAAGAAGTACAGTGTTACAACCACTGAAGAAAGAAGTACAGTGTTACAACCACTGAAGAAAGAAGTACAGTGTTACAACCACTGAAGAAAGAAGTACAGTGTTACAACCACTGAAGAAAGAAGTACAGTGTTACAACCACTAGAGAAAGAAGTACAGTGTTACAGCCACTGAAGAAAGAAGTACAGTGTTACAGCCACTGATGAAAGAAGTACAGTGTTACAACCACTGAAGAAAGAAGTACACTGTTACAACCACTGAAGAAAGAAGTACAGTGTTACAGCCATTGAAGAAAGAAGTACAGTGTTACAGCCACTGAAGAAAGACTTACAGGTGTTACAGTCACTGAAGAAAGAAGTACAGTGTTACAGCCACTGATGAAAGAAGTAGTGTTACAGCCACTGAAGAAAGAAGTACAGTGTTACAACCACTGAAGAAAGAAGTACAGTGTTACAACCACTGAAGAAAGAAGTACAGTGTTACAGCCATTGAAGAAAGAAGTACAGTGTTACAACCACTGAAGAAAGAAGTACAGTGTTACAACCACTGAAGAAAGAAGTACAGTGTTACAGCCACTGAAGAAGGAAGTACAGTGTTACAACCACTGAAGAAAGAAGTACACTGTTACAACCACTGAAGAAAGAAGTACAGTGTTACAGCCACTGAAGAAAGAAGTACAGTGTTACAGCCACTGAAGAAGGAAGTACAGTGTTACAACCACTGAAGAAAGAAGTACACTGTTACAACCACTGAAGAAAGAAGTACAGTGTTACAGCCACTGAAGAAAGAAGTACAGTGTTACAACCACTGAAGAAAGAAGTACAGTGTTACAGCCACTGAAGAACGAAGTACAGTGTTACAGCCACTGAAGAAAGAAGTACAGTGTTACAACCACTGAAGAAAGAAGTACAGTGTTACAGCCACTGAAGAAGGAAGTACAGTGTTACAACCACTGAAGAAAGAAGTACAGTGTTACAACCACTGAAGAAAGAAGTACAGTGTTACAACCACTGAAGAAAGAAGTACAGTGTTACAGCCACTGAAGAAAGAAGTACAGTTTTACAACCACTGAAGAAAGAAGTACAGTGTTACAGCCACTGAAGAAAGAAGTACAGTGTTACAACCACTGAAGAAAGAAGTACAGTGTTACAGTCACTGAAGAAAGAAGTACAGTGTTACAACCACTGAAGAAAGAAGTACAGTGTTACAGCCACTGAAGAAAGAAGTACAGTGTTACAGCCACTGAAGAAAGACTTACAGGTGTTACAGCCACTGAAGAAAGAAGTACAGTGTTACAACCACTGAAGAAAGAAGTACAGTGTTACAGCCACTGAAGAAAGAAGTACAGTGTTACAGCCACTGAAGAAAGAAGTACAGTGTTACAACCACTGAAGAAAGAAGTACAGTGTTACAACCACTGAAAGGAGGCAGCAGTGCTACGACCACCGGATCATGACGAGTACAGGTAATTACACACTGAGTCTTTAATGTCGCAATTACTCGTGTCAATGTCATATTTCGTGTAGAGTGTTGGGATAAATCCATCATAACGAGACAAGAGAAGACCGAACAGACTCGAGACTTACACTAACACTTCTTATGACTCCCACTTAAAACTTAGGCCACAGACACCTCATATACTATACGAGGTGGATGACTATAACACTGGAAATGTGAAAGGTGATTAGCTGGATCTAAGAATAACTAAGGGAAAATGGATAAAGAAATGGGCCAAGAGGTTTCAGGAAGAATGAGTGATGAGGAGTGTCTCACTAGGATGTGAGTGATGAGTGTCTCACTAGGATGTGAGTGATGAGTGTCTCACTAGGATGTGAGTGATGAGTGTCTCACTAGGATGTGAGTGATGAGTGTCTCACTAGGATGTGAGTGATGAGTGTCTCACTAGGATGTGAGTGATGAGTGTCTCACTAGGATGTGAGTGATGAGTGTCTCACTAGGATGTGTTCAGAGAGTCTTACGCTCCCTGATACACTTAAGGGATCTGCTTGGTGAGAAGGTTTTACGTATTCCTATTAGCAAGAACTTTAAAACTAACTGGGGAGAATAAACACAACAAAATATAGCAAAAAGACTCCAACTCGACTTGGGCAGACTGTAGGGCTGGTCAGATGAATGGTATTAGAATAACACTGCAAGTGAGAGATTAAGACATTCAGGGAAGGAGAAAGAAGCCCGGAATGGTAATACAGACTGGAGGAGACTACAAACCTCTAACAAGGAGCATCTATGTGTCTGCACAGTAGTGAGCATATCACCGAGGTGCACAGCATATCAGGAAATAACCATTATTGCTTAAGTACGACTAACAAGCTCAAAACGGCATTCAGGAACCTTAACAATTGTAAGACTTGCCACAGAATAAGCAGCTCCAGAAACTAAAAAAAGCTCAGAGGGGTTCAGCGCCCGACCAGTCCTGGTTATGTAGAGGATCTAAGAGAAGTAAACTTGACAACATTAGAGGAGAGAACTGCCAACAGAGATATGATAATGTGCAAGATACTCAGACGTGACAAGACAGACAGATACAGATTGTTTGAAGGAAGGTGACGAGGAGGAATTAGGTCCCATAGATGCAAGTTTGAAACACAAAGGAGTCACAAGAATATAAAAAACTAATCCGAGGGTAATTAAAAAGTGGAACGATTAGGGTAATTAAGCAGTAGAGACTCCTTACACAGATTTAATAGGTATGAAAAAATCCACGAGGCTAGAAACTAACAGGATTAGCCATAAATAATGAAGAGACGGGGGCCACAAACACTAACGAGAAATAAGAAACAGCATCCAGGTGGAGATGTATCCACTGGCATCTTCATCCACTGTGACTAGTTACCAGTTTATCATCTCTCCTCCCCTCTTCCCCTCAAAAAAATATGCTTTAAGATGCTCCTCATGAGGCTGTGTGAGCAGCATTTTCCACACGGCACATAATAATCTCTCAACTTTCCTCTATTGTAAAGGTCAAAGTTACGAGCGTATCCACAAGCAGAGTTTACTACAGCTATTTTCATCAAAGGCATCCCATCCAATTTTGGTCACGTAAGGTAAAAAGTATTTGAGAAGTTTGTAAGCGGAGCCAATATCAGAGTGTGGTGTAAGCAGCGTCTTATCTGTGCTGGAAGAGTTGCCAAGCCCTCCATAGATGTGGGCACTGCCTCGGCCTCAGCCGCAGCCGCCACCGCTGCCACGGCTGCTGCCGCCGCCGCCGCTGCCGCCGCCGCTGCCGCCGCTGCCGCTATCGTCCTGCCGCTGCCGCCGCTGCCGCTATCGTCCTGCCGCTGCCGCCGTCACGCTATCATCTCGTGTAATAAACATTTAAATGGTGACATTTTCCTTCTCAGAGACGAAAAAACCTCCCGGATATTTCACGGATAATGCGGCTCTTACCCCACATTTGTTAGTACGAATACCATTCTGACTTCAAGTATAGTTGATGAAGTCTCCCATGAAGGATGTCGTCGGCCAGTCCACGGAGAGCGAGCGCCAGCGAGTAACCATCTCTCACGGCACTAAACGCCAGCCCAGCGACCATCTCTCACAGCAATGAACGTCAGAACATCCACCATCTCTCACAGCAGTCAATATGGTCACAATGACGACTGAGTCGCCACTACCACCACCATGTTCAAGCCAGCTGGACGCTACGTTGACAAACTATGAAGTTTCAGGCTTGAACAGTTAGTGATTGAACTATTTTTTTGTTTACGTTCAGGGTTCTACCCAGCGTCGAGCGAAATCTAGTTAGCCAACGACTGTTTTGGGTGTTGGCATAATATTCCATAAACCAGTGTAAATAACGAGAAGAGTAGCCAGGGTAGGCTGCTCTGAGCCCCTTGTTAGGCAGGAAACACCCCTCCCCCCACACACTTCTTTTCCTTAGAGATTAAATGCAATGACTCAGCTTTTTCGTGCCCCGGAAAGTGCAGGAGTTAGTAAAACACACAAACACACATACATACATATACGTACACACACACACACACACCAGGGACCAGGAGCTATGAATCGATCCCTGCAAATACAAATAGATGAGTACAAATAGGTGAGTACACACACAATAGGGACCAGGAGCTATGAATCGACCCCTGCAACCATAATTAGGTGAGTACACAAATTCCAAGTCTGAACATAACCTGCTTCACAGTCATACCAGAAGAAAGACAATAGTACAAGACCAGGTAAAAATACTAAAGAAGAACTTACGAGAGACAAAAAAAATTGTAAGAACCTGATCAAGCGATTCAAAGAAGTGTTGATAGTATTCAGAGTATTATCAATGGGAACTGAGGCAACACCACAGAGTCAGGGAACACCGACGGGTACTGAACAATCGACAGAGAAAGAGATGGTAAAACTTGAGTGAACTGGACTCGTCACTGGCAACAAGACCTGACGGTCACCATGGATTCTGAGAGTGGAAGCAGCAGCACTGTCTGAGCAACGAAAAATCTGCGAATGAATGGCTACGAAAGGAGACAGGAAGCGTTAAACTAGAGACCAGTATCAGTGAAATGCTTCGTAAGATACCGGATGAGACAGGCAGGAGAGTGGTGGAACATTGTTAGATAAGAACCTTCACAAACAATAGCAGCAATGGGTTTAGAGATGAGAAATGTCGTCTTGTAAACCTGCTGAAGTTGTAAGATTAAGAAAAATGAGTCAAAAGAGAGAGAGATGGACATTTAATACTGTACCTCACAAGACACAGACAAAATACTTGATCAGGCAGGTAAGAATAACAGGGAATGTCCTACTGTCGGTCAGGGAAGGATACAGTGACTGTCCTAGAAGAGTTGCTAGAATCGGAAATGTGCAATAAGTAGTGTCCCACGAGAATTGGCATTTGGACTGACACTTCCTGGAATGTGTGAATGACACGACAGAAGAGATGTAGGCAGACCTAGCCCTGTTTACAGATGATGTAGAGTTAAAAAGGAGCTACATAAAGGACCTGAAAAAAGGCAAGTTTGATCAGACAAGTGACTACTGGAATTCAATCTCAGTGAAAGCAGGATAATGAAAGATGAATATCACGTAGTCGAACTTAGGAACCACAGCCCGGCTGATCGGGTACTGACTTTAATCTCTTCAAAACACATTTACCTTGCAGTTGTGATACATGTGACCAGTTTCGACAGCTGTCACAGAACAGCTGTCACACCCAGGTGCCTCACCTGGGTGTCTTTCTTATGATACACTTGTGTTGCACATATGTCTTTTTCATTAATTTGTCGGTATATATGTCAGTAATGTTTTAAAGGTAGTGAAAATTGGGGAATTTGCAAAACCGGATACTGAGTATAGACTCCGGAGGACAGGGGCTATAAACCTCACTAAAGGGAGAGAGAGAGAGAGAGAGAGAGAGAGAGAGAGAGAGAGAGAGAGAGAGAGAGAGAGAGAGAGAGAGAGAGAAACAGACGTAAAGGAATGACTGTGTGGAAAAAATACAATTAAGAGCAAATGGTGAAAAAAAGAAGGATAAAATTACCGAGGCAAGAGATAAAAGCGACAAGAGGAGAATCAAATGAAGCAGGTGAGAATGAAGGTGAGAACAGAAGGTGGAGGTGAGAGAGAGAGTGAGATGTGAGAAAGAGGAGGTAGAGACGAGAGGGCAAGGCAAACACTAGACATTTCAGGGACGAAGTCTTTTTCGGCATTTTCAAAAGGATGTTGCATCTTTCAAGACACACCTGCATCCCTTAAGATCTCTCTTCCTCCACACACATCCACACTGCAGGTAAGTCACCCAAATGAATTAGGGTGTTCCTTTGACATCTGACTCGAGCTAACGGATATATAATCAATATTGTTTTGTTTTCAAGACAGAGTTCTAAGAATTCGTGGCTGGAAATCGAAACCAGAATGATAGTGTAATAATATATATATATATATATATATATATATATATATATATATATATATATATATATATATATATATATATATATATTATAAGGTAGTAGGTTGGTAGACAGCAACCGCCCAGGGAGGTACTACCGTCCTGCCAAGTGAGTGTAAAACGAAAGCCTGTATTTGTTTTACATGATGGTAGGATTGCTGGTGTCTTTTTCTGTCTCATAAACATGCAAGATTTCAGGTATGTCTTGTTACTTCTACTTACACTTAGGTCACACTACACATTCATGTACAAGCATATGTATATACACACACCCTCTGGGTTTTCTTCTATTTTCTTACTAGTTCTTGTTCTTATTTCCTCTTATCTTCATGGGGAAGTGGAACAGAATTCTTCCTCCGTAAGCCATGCGTGTCGTAAGAGGCGACTGACATGCTGGGAGCAAGGGGCTAGTAACCCCTTCTCCTGTATATATTACTAAATGTAAAATGGGAAACTTTCGTTTTTCATTTTGGGCCACCACTTCGGTGGGAAACGGCCGACGTGTTGAAAGAAGATATATATATATATATATATATATATATATATATATATATATATATATATATATATATATATATATATATATATATATATACAAGAATGGCGACCTGTTGTGCTTGGCTGACCTTCCTAAAACAAGGAATAAAGGGCCAGCAACACACCATTAAAGAATGATGATGGAGGGCTGGAGGCTGTGACATACAGTCAATAACCTGAGATGCAGTCCCTTACCCTGCTTCAGCGCTGTGTTATAACGCAGGTGTTTGTTACGTGGGTGCTGCCCTACCTACGCTGTCATACACAAATGCTGTTATGTAGAGGCGACGTTTCGTTCACACAGTGGGCTTTATCAGTCACAAACAGATATGGAAAGAGAATTGGCAAAGTAAGGAGTGTATTGGTGCGGGGTAAAACAAGTGAGAATGGTTATACCTATGACCATAATTTTTAAAGAGGTTTACCAGTAAGCCAGCGGAAGGCCTCGGTCGGGTGACCAAAAGCTCCAACGGCGGGTCATCATCCGACTAAGACCCACGTCAGGAGACACTTGTCCTGTTTCCTGACGAACCTTACCTAACCTGCACATCAGGTCATTTTCAATGCCAAACATCCTGAAAGTTCTCAGGCGAGAAGTTCAGCTGTATTGTAGAAGCAGTTTTGGTTAAAATTGTTGGAGACAATGAGGAATGCACTTTCTAGGCATCGTCCTCCTAGACAGTAAGGCACCTCAGTAGTTTACAGTGGCAGTAATATGAGAGTTTCGAAGTCTGTGTTTCAGTGCTTCATCGTAATGTTCTTGTGGTCTAATTGTGTAATGAATTCGTTAGTATAACACAAATAACCCGCACATAGTCACAATTAATGGTACAAGTCCGACCGAAACGCCGTCATACGTTTCTCCCATGTGCGGGTTATATACTGTTTCACTCACGGAATTGTGCCTTTTTATTCATTAGCATTATAAGCGAATCCATTATTCTCAAAAATGGTTCATTACCAGAGTAACTACCAATGGAAATAACTCACTTTGACTTTTTTGGGTTCTCTACACATGCTGCTATGTATGATAATTTATGTAACTGTATTTGTGTATACCTGAATAAACTTACTAGAAGAGTGCTGTGGGCCAGTCCATGGACTAATTACACGCTTCTGTAATCTTCTGACCACCCATACCACAAAGTTACCAAACTAGAGCCTAGAAATACCGGACGTTTCGTAAGGTATGTTTGAATTATCAACAATAAATGAAAACCTTGCTGTGTTGTGCATCACTACACCTTAATTAACCACGTCCCTTAACTCTCAGTAAACAAAAATAAAAAAACAGAAAAAAAAAACCAGAGCAATTTACTGGACTTGAAAAAAAAAACAATGCTAGAGCAAATATCGCTAGGATGGAAGCCTCGTCAAGTCTGCACAACACATCAACATTCCGGGTTTTTTGTTGATGTTTCTAGGGATGGTCACTCCCTCTCAACCAGGCCTCCTAAACTGGAAAGGAAACGCATTAGGAAAGGGAACTATTAAGGAAAGTAGAAAGTTGTAAGATTTATCTGCTATCTTGCGTGTTTATTAGACAAAAAAAAAAGCTAGCTGTCTTGCCAGAGTGTAAAACATTTAAGAGGATTCCATTTTACAGTCGTATGACTGGATTGTAGTATGGTAAAGAGATAGGTCACATCAAGTATGTATTAGAGAAGGATTTTCTCAGCATACTCTCTCACAACCAGCCTAACCACGGGATGGTAGTATACTACCCTGGAAGGTTCCCGTCTCTGCCAGTCTATAGAAAGGGACCAGCCAAACCACAGGATGGTTGAATGCTTCCCTGGATGGTTCCAGTCTGCCAGCCTACAGAAAGGGACCTCACCAAGCCTGGATTATCCTTCACGCCAACCTGACGATATTAGGCTGATCCCAAAACACATCAGGTCTTACGCAATGCACCTTCACCTTGGCGCCAACCCTTAATTAAACTCAACATTAATTAATAGTAGAGGATTTACGAGGAGAAGCTCCTTCTAGATTAGTTACAGCTGCTGGACTAGTTAGAGCTCCTAGACTAGTTACAGATGCTAGGCTAGTTACAGCTCCTGGACTAGTTACAGCTCCTAGACTAGTTACAAGATTATACTTCTGACAGTAATAAAATATAATTACACCCATCTTAGCCAAGGAAAATTATAATCACCGTGTTCTCGTTATACATACGGAAAATTATAATTACTTTGTTGTTATCGTTGCAACATTATAATAACTAAGTTGACAGCAGAAAGACGCAATTACAATGGTGGCAGCAATGGGACTATACGTAGTGATAGTGCTGGCACCAGTGGTGCATTAAAATGAGTGTTGGCAGCAATGAGTCGCCATGACACCACTGGCAGAAAAAAAGTCATTATAATCACAGTGGTGGCATGTGAGTACAATGACAGTAACATATAAGACATTGTGAGTGTATATAGTGGTGGAACTGTAATTTTTAGTACTGGTGGCAGTGGGGTGTTACAATTAGCGCAAGTGAAATTATTACAGTGGTGGCAGGTACCCACAGACATGGTAGCAGTTTATACAAGACAGCTACGGTGAGGTGGGTGGAGGTGTTGGAGAACAACTTACGCAAGACAGCCAGGGTGACGGAGGCGACAAGGGTGGTGGGGGAGTGGTAGAGTGCTGGGTGGAGAGCTCGACAGGAGTACTGTTGACCATCATCATCTGGCTCTGGCTGGAGCAGCAGGCGGCTTCTTACGCTCCATCTCCTGGGCTGTTTGGAAGCCTCCACGATATCCTGGTGCATGCCTGGTGGAGGGTGGGATGGGAGAAGAGGTTATACATTAATGGTTGACTTCGTGTGTACACAGGGTATATACAGTCAGTGGTCACTTTATTAGGTACATATATACACCTCGTTTATGCAAATATCTAATCGGCCAATCACGTGGGAGCACTTTAGTGCCTAAAAGTATGCAAATATGGTCAAGATGCTCATTTGTCACCTAAATCGAACAGTTGAAGTTTGGAGAAACGTCGCCTGGTCTCACGAATCGTGATTTCTGCTGCGACATGCAGATGGTAGGGTCAGAATTTGGAGTATACTTTTGAGATATGGTGCAGCGGTAGATTCGCAGCATGAATGTGCAGTCGGCGATGCTACCATGTCAACCTGGACCAGAATGTCTAAGGAATGTTTCCAGCACGTTGTTGAATCCATGACACCAAGAATTCAGGCTGTTCTGGGTGGCAAAGGCGAGGCCTACCCAGTACAAGAAGGGTGTACCTAATAAAGTGGCCACCGAGTGTATAGCGAGCGTATCTCTCAGTATATATTCAATGAGAATTTACATTAATCCCCATTCTAGGTATGAAACCATTTCTGATGCTAATGCACACATAAATTGCAATGACCCACCGACAGCAACTGTGATTTATACCTAAAAGACTAATTTGTTAGCAGCAGTGTAGAGCTATCAAATTAATATATATATATATATATATATATATATATATATATATATATATATATATATAATATATATATATATATATATATATATATATTATATATATATATATATATATATATATATATATATATATATATATATATCCGTGAAGATAACCTTAGAATGGGTAGGGGGTAGGTAGGGGGGTAGGTAGGGGGCAGAATGATAAAAACATGAAATTTTTATCCAGGTAAATGATAAAATCACATTGAGGTCGAAGATGTCCTCATGGGGAAACTTTGTAGACTAAACTACTGCACGAGGGTTAACTCCTCAACACTGCTGTCTATTATCGTATATAATGGGCCACAACCTACCTACTTACACTCTTCCACCACTCCAATTAGAGAGTGGGTCAACAGAGCCCAAGAGAAAGCTGGAGGAGGAAGGTTTGGAGGAGAAGTTCGAGACAGAAGACCCTAACAAGAAGAACACGTCTCTTGGAGTTAGTCAGACACTGCTACACCATTGTCTCTGCCGGAGATCTTGAATTAAACTGTTTTCACATCCATCACTGGAATGACAAAGCTAGAATCTTGCAGAGGATTCAGTAAGAAAACAACATTGTTATTATATAGAAAACTACAAGATTATGCTGAGATGAATAGAGCAGACGGTCTCTGGCGGAAAAAAAATGTTCCTTTGAGGGGTTCTGAGAAAAAAGTTGAGTAAATTTAACAACAGTCTAAACCTCCCAGCAGCAATATAAGTATATTGTATATATTATTATATATATATATATATATATATATATATATATATATATATATATATATATATATATATGTATATTATACATACATTTATACACATAAGTATGTTTGACTAGCATCTTCCGCCTTGAAGGTACTTGGATGTTTACTGCCCATCATAATGTTATTGAGCTCAGAAAATTGTTTTTACGAGTATCTTATGGGCTGCCTCAATTTAGACCCAATAATGCTAGTGTCCCGAGGCTCGCCCGGGCCTCAAGTGTCATAGCTGAAGAGGTTAACAGCTTGGACAGAGGTCACGACCTGAGGAGAGGTTAACAGCCTCGGGTATGGCATGAAGAGAGATTAGCAGCCTGACAAGAGGTTATGACCTAAGGAAAGGTTAACAGGTGTGGGTTAGACCTGAGAGTAGATAGCAACCTACCTGCGTGACTGGTGTCTACCTGGGGATGACTGGTAATTATAACCCCCACAGACCGGCCTCCTACCAGGTCTCATGGTTGACGGCTTCATCAGTCATTGTTAGTGACTGCAGTCCAGTGTAAACACTACAGGCTATCTACCCAGGAATTTTTTTTACATGTTTGAAGGGAGGTAGTTGAAAGCGCTGACCATGAAGCAGGTCACACAGCGACAATTCAGTGAAAAATAAGACTTATTAACTTTTTTATTATATATGACGAACTAAACCCGTGGAGGCTCGAACCACCGTCAGGTAAGTGCGAGACAGGTTATCTATCTACTTAGATACAATACGAGGTGCTGACCGTGATGCAGAGTGATGGCGTCCCTGTACCAGGCGACGGTAGGAGCGGGTCTAGCGTCCGTAACAAGACACTCCAGCATGAGGGAGGAACCAGCCACCACCTCCACAGCCTCACCATCACCCACACCCAACACCCGGATGCTCGTTGGCGACACTGTAAACAAGACAAGGAATAAAAAGCCACAATACCGTGACTGGAACAATACACAAATAACCCATACATAGGAGAATGAAATGACGTTTTGGTCTCGGCTTGGGGCCCTGTGGCCTAGCTGGCAAAGCTCTCTCTTCACACGCGGAGGGCTCGGGTTCGATTCCCGGAGGGGTGGGAGCATTTCGACGGGTTTCCTTACACCTGTTGTCCTGTTCACCTAGCAAGTAGGTACCTGGGTGTTAGTAGACTGGTGTGGGTCGCATCCTGGGGGACAAGATTGAGGACCCCAATGGAAATAAGACAGACAGTCCTCGATGATGCACTGACTTTCTTGGGTTATCATGGGTGGCTAACCCTCCGGGGTTAAAAATCCGAACAAAATCTTATGAACTTTAATGGTAAACGTAGTTTAAGACTCGAGTGCTAGGCTCACTAGACTGATGCCTTCCTGACACATGCTGCTACTACTAACCTGATAGTAAATGGGTCCCTGGTGTTACTACCAGCTCTTACTGGTACCTAGGTGTTACTAGCAGCTCTTACTGGTACCTGGGTGTTACTAGCAGCTCTTACTGGTACCTGGATGTTACTAGCAGCTCTTACTGGTACCTGGGTGTTACTAGCAGCTCTTACTGGTACCTGGGTGTTACTAGCAGCTCTTACT
The DNA here is from genome assembly GCA_009830355.1 of Cherax destructor. NCBI lineage: Eukaryota > Metazoa > Arthropoda > Malacostraca > Decapoda > Parastacidae > Cherax > Cherax destructor. The sequence goes on from WNWK01007746.1 coordinate 49,746, forward strand.
GGTACCTGGGTATTACTAGCAGCTCTTACTGGTACCTGGGTGTTACTAGCAGCTCTTACTGGTACCTGGATGTTACTATCAGCTCTTACTGGTACTTGGGTGTTACTAGCAGCTCCTTCTGGTACCTGGGTGTTACTAGCAGCTCTTACTGGTACCTGGGTGTTACTAGCAGCTCTTACTGGTACCTGGGTGTTACTAGCAGCTCTTACTGGTACCTGGGTGTTACTAGCAGCTCTTACTGGTACCTGGGTGTTACTAGCAGCTCTTACTGGTACCTGGGTGTTACTAGCAGCTCTTACTGGTACCTGGATGTTACTAGCAGCTCTTACTGGTACCTGGGTGTTACTATCAGCTCTTACTGGTACCTGGTGTTACTAGGCTCTTACTGGTACCTGGATGTTACTAGCAGCTCTTACTGGTACCTGGGTGTTACTAGCAGCTCTTACTGGTACCTGGGTGTTACTAGCAGCTCTTACTGGTACCTGGGTGTTACTAGCAGCTCTTACTGGTACCTGGGTGTTACTAGCAGCTCTTACTGCCGGATGTTACTAGCAGCTCTTACTGGTACTTGGGTGTTACTAGCGCTCTTTCGGTACCTGGGTGTTACTAGCAGCTTTTACTGGTACCTGGGTGTTACTAGCAGCTCTTACTGGTACCTGGGTGTTACTAGCAGCTCTTACTGGTACTGGGGTTACTAGAAGCTCTTACTGGTACCTGGGGTTACTAGGCTCTTACTGGTACCTGGGTTTACTAGCAGCTCTTACTGGTACCTGGTTTACTAGCAGCTCTTACTGGTACCTGGGTTATAGCAGCCTTACTGGACCTGGGGTTACTAGCAGCTCTTACTGGTACCTGGATGTTACTAGAGCCTTACTGGTACCGGGTGTTACTAGCAGCTCTTTCTTTTACCTGGGTGTTACTAGCAGCTCTTACTGGACCTGGGTGTTACTAGCAGCTCTTCGGTACATGGGTTACTAGCAGCTCTTACTGGTACCTGGGTGTTACTAGCAGCCTACTGGACCTGGGTGTTACTAGCAGCTCTTTCTGGTACCTGGGTGTTACTAGCAGCCTTACTGGTACCTGGGTTTACTAGCAGCTCGTACTGGTACCTGGGTGTTCTAGCAGCTCTTACTGGTACCTGGGTGTTACTAGCAGCTCTTACTGGTACCTGGGTTTACTACAGCTTTACTGGTACCGGTACTTCAGCCTACTGGTACCTGGGTGTTACTAGCAGCTCTTACTGGTACCTGGGTGTTACTAGCAGCTCTTACTGGTACCTGGTGTTACAGCAGCTCTACTGGTACCTGGGTGTTACTAGAAGCCTTACTGGTACCGGGTGTTACTAGCAGCCTTACTGGTACCTGGGGTTACTAGCAGCTCTTACTGGTCCTGGTTACTAGAACACTGGTACCTGGATGTTACTAGCAGCTCTTACTGGTACTGGTGTTACTAGCAGCCCTACTGGACCTGTGTTACTAGAAGCTCTTACTGGTACCTGGTGTTACTAGCAGCTCTTACTGGTACCTGGGTGTTACTAGCAGCTCTTACTGACCTGGTTTCTGCAGCCTTACTGGTACCGGTGTTACTAGCAGCTCTTACTGGTACCTGGGTGTTACTAAAGCTCTTACTGGTACCGGGATGTTACTAGCAGCTCTTACTGGTACCTGGGTGTTACTAGCAGCTCTTACTGGTACCTGGGTGTTACTAGAAGCTCTTAGTGGTACCTGGGTGTTACTAGCAGCTCTTACTGGTACCTGGGTGTTACTAGCAGCTCTTAATGGTTCCTGGGTGTTACTAGAAGCTCTTACTGGTACCTGGGTGTTACTAGCAGCTCTTACTGGTACCTGGGTGTTACTAAGCTCTTACTGGTACCTGGGTCTAGCAGATCTTACTGGTACCTGGGTGTTACTAGCAGCTCTTACTGGTACCGGGTGTTACTAGAGCCTTACTGGTACCTGGATGTTACTAGCAGCTCTTACTGGTACCTGGGTGTTACTACAGCTCTTTCTGGTACCTGGGTGTTACAGCAGCTCTTACTGGTACCTGGGTGTTACTAGCAGCTCTTTCTGGTACCTGGTGTTACTAGCAGCTCTTACTGGTACCTGGTTACTAGCGCTCATGGACCTGGGTTACAGCAGCCTTCTGGTACCTGGGTGTTACTAGCAGCTCTTACTGGTACCGGGTGTTATAGCAGCTCTTACTGATACCTGGTGTTACTAGCGTTTACTGGTACCTGGGTGTTCTAGCAGCCTTACTGGTACCTGGGTGTTACTAGCAGCTCTTCAGGCCTGGGGTTATACAGCCTTACTGGACCTGGGGTTACTAGCAGCCTACTGGTACCTGGGTGTTACTAGCAGCTCTTACGGTACCTGGTGTTACTAGCAGCTCTTACTGGTACCTGGGTGTTACCAGCTCTTACTGGTACCTGGGTGTTACTAGCAGCCTTACTGGTACCTGGGTGTTACTAAAACAGCCTTACTGGTACCGGTGTTACTAAGCTCACTGGTACCGGTGTTACTAGCAGCCTTACTGGTACCTGGGTGTTACTAGCAGCCTTACTGGTACCGGTTACTAGAGCTCTACTGGTACCTGGGTGTTACTAGCAGCTCTTACTGGTACCTGGGTGTTACTAGCAGCTCTTACTGGTACCTGGATGTTACTAGCAGCTCTTACTGGTACCTGGGTGTTACTAGCAGCTCTTACTGGTACCTGGGTGTTACTAGCAGCTCTTACTGGTACCTGGATGTTACTAGCA
>WNWK01007746.1:57500-90992 GCA_009830355.1 Cherax destructor
ACCGTAACATTATACAATAATGTATTCTGGCCGCCGCCGCCACAGAGAATGTATCCCCCTCCCTCCACAGCTTCTGTTCCCTGTTATCCCCTCCCTCCTATCTCTGGATATTTCATAAAAAAATAAATAATATTAACTGCCCATCCAGTCTGTCTTCCAGACTGGATGACTTGCGTGTCTCTATCAGTCCCAGAAGCTGGATCTCAACCCTCTAAAGACAAGGTTAGTAGCAGGCCCAGAAACCTCTACCTAACCCCCCCCTCAAAAAAAATACAATATGGATATTAATAAAATAGGTAACATTACATATCCCTAAGGATTTACACATCACAAAATGTCCAAATTGCTAAAAATCAGTTAGAGATTGCATCACGGCCCACTAAAAAAAAAAAATATATATATTAATTTGTCGCAACGATAGTCAGATAAAAATAATTTTAATGATAAGGAGAACTCAGGAATGAAACACATCGATGGTGTACAGTGACTTACAATATAATCCTCTGGCGCTTGTGCTAAAATATGTGTGAAAATGTAACGAATTTATGTTAATGTAATTGTGTTGCTGATGTAAAAGTAACTCAGCATTTGGAAACTGGATTTGTTCAGTAGTCAGGGCTGGAAAACTAATGTAATCTGACGACCCTGACGTGTGTAATTACCTTGCTGACGTGGGTAATTAACTTGCTGACGTGGGTAATTACCTTGCTGACGTGGGTAATTACCTTGCTGACGTGGGTAATTACCTTGCTGACGTGGGTAATTACCTTGCTGACGGAATGCACAGATTAACCTTTCAAATAAAGCAATTATTAATAATAATTAGTCATAAAGATTATTTTCGTTAATGACGAGAGTTGCCACTCTGACCTTCCTGACCATCACCGATTACTGGCCTCTAGAAGCATATCATATCTACTCTTGAAGCTGTGTACTGACCTCGCTTCCACCACGGCTTCATCCAAGTCATTCCGAGTTAAATCCACCTTAAGACTTAAGAAGCTCTTCCTTACATCCCTATGGATGAGGTAAAGTGTGTGTGTGTGTGTGTGTGTGTGTGTGTGTGTGTGTGTGTGTGCGTGTGTGCGCGCGCGCGCGAGAAAGAGCTACTCTGATCCTCTCGACGGAAAAAAAATAAATTGACGAATGTTGATTTGTTCGACTTTATTCTCTTTGTCTGCTTCGAGCGTAGGGCAACAATTCTACGTGTTGTTTGTTTGCCTAATTGCTTGTTTGCTTCATAGACTTTCGATAGCTTTCAGTTTCCTCTCTCCAAACACGGACAGAATAATGTTTGCATCATACCAGGAGATCAAATTGATTTTGTCTGAGGGAGGTCAGAGACTCTGGTTACGTTCTGAGTGGTTGTGACCACTCAGGTGAGCGGGGTCATCCACAGTATGCTAGACCGAAGTAGTAGTAGTAGTGGTAGTAGTAGTAGTGGTAGTAGTAGTGGTAGTAGTAGTAGTGGTAGTAGTAGTGGTAGTAGTGGTAGTGGTAGTAGTAGTAGTGGTAGTAGTAGTAACAGCAGCATTAGAAGCAAAATCAGTAGGTATGGTACCAGTAACAGCAGATGCAGTAGCAACAGAAGGAATGGCAATATCAGCAGAAGCAACACGAACGGTAATCGTAACAGTAACGGTAGCATTATAACAAGGACAGCAACAGCAGTAACAGCCCCAGCTTGCCATCACTCACACGACAGCAGACAACTGTCACACGAAGCTCAACACGAAGACTCTTATAATGGATTCTCTAATTTAATAACAAGTGAACTATGAGGGAATAATAACCCGCTCTCACTGGCAAATTTAAGGAAGGGATATATGATAAAATGAAAATTAATGAGAATAAGGAGAGAGAGGAATGAAAATTTTAGAAACAGAAGAGGACAGGACAAATTCTCTTCTTGAAAGGTCTGTTGTACCTGGCAGTAAGTCAAGTCCTCAGTCAAGGAAGAAACCACGAGAACAAAGGCAAATGCTAATACCAAGACTATTTTTTAAGCACCTCTATGTTCCCACCATCAATGTTTACAATATGTACAGTGTGCAGAAGAGCAGCAACGTAGACCGATACCATATAAATCAGAGCTATAATGAATACAAATCAGTTGGAATCAACCTCTCACCAAACTGTTTTACGAATAAACCTGAGAGTCAGTTGCAACATGGCTGGGGACCCCGATGAGAGAATTGCCATAACTACCAAGTTGACTGGTACACAGGGAATGCAAGAAGTTGCGTGGTGAACGCCGACTAAATGCTAACATACTTGGCGTTCACCACAGTATATACACGCAAAGACGTGCACCTCTTGGTGTATATATCCTGTGTGATCACCACTAACTTTCTGGGTTGCATGTGTAAGGTGCCAGGTGCAAACACTCGCGTGCTTCGGGTGGAACTAAGTGCTCGCACTCATACAAGCCTGCCAATACCTTACCTGGCTGAGTGGCTTTACTCTAACACATGAGGATTAGACAATAATTCCCCCATTATTTCATCATGAAGGCCTTTTTGGCAACCTATGCCAAAATGTTTTCAAGTCAAAAACGAAATATAAATTTTTGTAGAATTGTTGTAAATCACAAATATGCAAACAACCAATTGATGTCAATCAATAATCCTTAACATGACGTCTCTCACTGACACCTCTCATTGCCATCCTGGCTCTCAATGACTCCTCTCACTGCCATCCTGACGTCTCTCAATGACTCTCTCACTGCCATCCTGACGTCTCTCAATGACTCCTCTCACTGCCATCCTGACGTCTCTCAATGACTCCTCTCACTGCCATCCTGACGTCTCTCACTGACTCCTTTCTCTGCCAACCAAGGTCTGACGCCTCTCGCTGACATACTGACGCAAGTACACACTGCCGTACTAAACAAAGGTACAAGTCACAGATATCTTGGTCACAGAGGAATGTTTTGGAAGTCTGTAAAGCCAGAGCTGACCTCTGCCAGGCCGAGGTAAGTGATACAACCAATTTTATTAATAATTATGTATGATAATGTTACTTAGTTTTCCAGTAACAGCAATTAGGTAATTACACAGACACAGACAGACAGACAGACAGACAGACAGACACACACACACACACACACACACACACACACTAACACACACACACACACACACACTACACACACACCACACACACACACACACACACCACACACACATAAGTTACTCTCGCATTTTGAAATACAATAACCTAATTCAATTTTACCGAGTTTGTTGCTGTTGCTATTGGATAATGGTGGTGGTGTTGTTGTTGTTGTTGGTAGTGATGGTGGTAGGGCTGTTGTTGTAGATGGAGGTAGTGGTGGGGTTGATATTGTTGTTGTTGGTGGGGTGGTGTTGTTGATGTTGTCGATGGAGTTGATGGTGTTGTTGTTTTTGTGGGTTAGTTGGTGGTGGTGGTTGTGGTGTTGGTGATAGTGGTAGCAGGGTTAGTAGTAGTGACACTGTTGGCACTGTCATCACTGGTGTTGTCACCCATCGCGCAAGTATCCACTCTGCCACCCTCAACCAACACCAAAATCTACCCTACAACCACCACCACCACAAGGACCTCACATCCAGGTGTTTTGTTACCACATAAAGGCTACCACTGCAAGTAAATTAATCCCACAACACTGCCTCTTCCACCCACTCTCCACAAACTTCCTTTTTCATTATTCCTTTATGTCTTGCAAATTACATTTCTTCCCACCAGGACAGATAAAACAGTCTTAGCATAATAAATTAAAAGCAACAGCAGCGGCGCTGGAAATACAATACAAGAAGCCTAAATGACCTCGCTTATCCAGAGACGGAAATCTTTGTGTGTCAACAAACAGTTCGCCCTGAGAGTTCAACATTGTGTGTGGGGATACCAACAGTGTGTGTGGGGATACCAACAGTGTGTGTGGGGATACCAACAATGTGTGTGTGGGGATACCAACAATGTGTGTGTGGGGATACCAACAATGTGTGTGTGGGGATACCAACAATGTGTGTGTGGGGATACCAACAGTGTGTGTGGGGATACCAACAGTGTGTGTGTGGATACCAACAGTGTGTGTGGGGATACCAACAATGTGTGTGTGGGGATACCAACAGTGTGTGGGGATCAGTGTGTGTGGGGATACCAACAGTGTGTGTGGGGATACCAACAGTGTGTGTGGGGATACCAACAGTGTGTGTGGGGATACCAACAATGTGTGTGTGGGGATACCAACAATGTGTTTGTGGGGATACCAACAATGTGTGTGTAGCACTGTGGATACCAACAGTGTGGATACCACATTTGATACAAGTGTGTGGGGATACCAACAGTGTGTGTGGGGATACCAACAGTGTGTGTGGGGATACCAAACTAACCATTGCACTGAACTAGGAAAATCAACAACACCTTCGTGTGTTAGTGTAACCTGTCAATGGTCCAAGTCGGACCGAAACGTCGTCATGAATTTTTTTTTCACCTATAATAATAATAATAATAATAATAATAATAATAATAATAATAATAATAATAAATTTATTTCTACAAGTACATGTACAAGGTATACAGACCATAGCTGACATCAATGACATACTACTATATAGAAAGCCCCTTGTTATACAGAGAATTTCGAGCAAATTAGGTCAATTTTATCCCAGGATGCGACCCACACCAGTCGACTAACACCCAGGTACCCATTTTATACTGATGGGTGAACATCGACAGCAGGTGTCTTATGGAAACACGTCCTAATGTTTTCCAGCCATACCGGGGGATTCGACCCCCGGACTTCATTATATGAGCTGAGTGCGCTAGCGATTGAGCGGGTTATGTGTGTATTGAACAATTCAGGTTTCGTACACATGTTGCTGACCGATCATTGTGTGAAATAAGGCCATTCATTGTCGGGAGAATTGGCCATTTCTTCGGCCCAGACAAATGGCCGGCGTTAGAGCGTATCAGCCGGATGGAGGGAGAATGCATCTCTTAGGCTGGCCAAGCAGGGTGTGGCTAGCTCATTGGCCAATTAGAATGTAGCTCAAACACGACGTCGTGAAATGGACTTTCTAATTGGTCAATAAACTCGGCTCACTTTGGCTAATGACCTCCTCAAACGCACCCGGGTCAGCAATATTGTGCTTGCATTCTGATGAACCAAGATACCACACCCGGGCTTAGCAACTGGACCAGGTACACTGAACAACAGTCACCTGGACCAGGTACGCTGAGATAGGCAACTGGACCAGGTACACTGAGACAGACAACTGGACCAGGTACACTGAACAACAGACAACTGGACCAGGTACACTGAACAACAGACAAATGGACCAGGTACACTGAACAACAGACAACTGGACCAGGTACACTGAGACAGACAACTAGAAAAGGTACACTGAGACAGACAACTGGACCAGGTACACTGAGACAGACAACTGGACCAGGTACACTGAACAACAGACAACTGGACCAGGTACACTGAACAACAGTCACCTGGACCAGGTACGCTGAGATAGGCAACTGGACCAGGTACACTGAGACAGACAACTGGACCAGGTACACTGAACAACAGACAACTGGACCAGGTACACTGAACAACAGACAAATGGACCAGGTACACTGAACAACAGACAACTGGACCAGGTACACTGAGACAGACAACTGGACCAGTACACTGAGACAGACAACTGGACCAGGTACACTGAGACAGACAACTGGACCAGGTACACTGAAAAAGACAACTGGACCAGGTACACTGAACAACAGACAACTGGACCAGGTACACTGAACAACAGACAACTGGACCAGGTACACTGAGACAGACAACTGTACCAGGTACACTGAGACAGACAACTGGACCAGGCACACTGAACAACAGACAACTGGACCAGGTACACTGAGCTACTGCAAACGAAACTATCAAGACCTTTCGATTCATTATAACCCATCATCAATGCGCTACTTGATAAAGCTTCAACACATACACACACGAAGAGGAGGGGCCATGAGCTGTGACTCTACCCCTGCAACCACAAATAGGTGAGTACACACACACACACACACACACACTATGGAGATTCCTGTTAAATGTGAGTAACCCTTTAGGTTTGGTGCCCTAAGGCTGGTGATGGGATCTTGATTCAAGGAATTTGAGTTACCCCTCCCCTTCCTCGGATCGAACCTATTCACGTTTCATTCTCCAGAAGCTGTGTGACATACGGGTTTAACTCTACCTGATGAATATAATATAATAATAATAATAATAATAATAATAATAATAATAATAATAATAATCGTGTAAGGCAGGTATTCCTTCACTCTCCTTCATCCCTGACATGAAGGTAGAGATCCAAAGGAAGTGATCCATCTCTTCCCGTCCGTTGACGCTCTCTGTGGGTGTGGGGGAAGTGAGAGAGGGCGTGGGTGCTCTCTGTGGGCGTGGAGGAAGTGAGAGAGGGCGTGGGTGCTCTCTGTGGGTGTGAGAAATGAAGGAGGACGTGGGTGCTCTCTGTGGGTGTGGGGGAAGTGAGAGAGGGCGTGGGTGCTCTCTGTGGGCGTGGAGGAAGTGAGAGAGGGCGTGGGTGCTCTCTGTGGGGGTTGGGTAAGAGAGAGCGTGGGTGCTCTGTGGGCGTGGGGAAGTGAGAGAGGGCGTGGGTGCTCTCTGTGGGCTTGGGGGAAGTTAGACAGGGCGTGAGCTCTCTCTGTGGGCGTGGGCTAAGAGAGGGCGTGGGTGCTCTATGTGGGCGTGGGAGGGGGCGTGGTGGGCGTACACAAGCTGGTTCAATATAGATCACATTAATAACTCCACCAACTATTAATCACCATATTCATTAACCTCCCCAGTAATAACCCTCAGTCTTGATGACTGGTGAGAGGCTCTTGATCAAAGGAGTTGAGGCTACTTCCACTTCCATGGATCAAACTTCATTACCTTCCGCTCCCCACGCGCTGTATGACCCCTACGGATTTAGAACTCCCTCGAGAATGCCTTTGCATTAGCCCATTAACAGTACATTGACGTGTCTCCATTGTGTATAAACTGGTGACACGGAGAGGTCACACCTCTGAGAGGTCACACCCTTGAGAGGTCACACCCCTGAGAGGTAGGTCTGCACGCTGCCTGCATCTCATTACTTACACTGTGAGGCAGCAGCAACAGCAGTCTTGCAATTTGCACAGAAAAGGCAACCAGTCCTGAAATTGCAAGTGAAGAACGTGTTGTTTTCAACCTCCTAAAGAAAAAAAACGATACTGGAATATATATATATATATATATATATATATATATATATATATATATATATATATATATATATATATATATATATATATATATATATATATATATATATATATATTGTAGACTAGTTTAGTAGTCTAGTGAGTCCTCATATAAATTGATTCTTGCTTTTACACTTAACTCGTTACAGTAAACAAAGATAATATAAACAACTATTGAAGTTGAAATTATCGTTTAAAATGATTTGCATTAATTATAACACACCAGAAATTTTAAATACCATCATTTTTCAGCTCACGTTTTCAGGATCTTGCTACCGATCACACTTGTACCTCCATGGTATATACCCCTTCGTGTCCAATACCAGGTGTATATACACCTCTCAGTACATATATACACCGAGAGGTGTGTATCTGTCAGTGTATATGCCCCGATGGGTGTGTGTATCTCTCACTGCATATAGACTTAGAATTTACCCTAATTCCTACTAAATAGATTAGAATATGTTTGGTGTTAGAAAGTTTGTGAGTCGCAGCCTTAATAACCCAGGCACCACAGAGAGCCTCTAAACCTAACAAACTAATGTTTTCAACATTCTAGTTAATGCACTCTGTTTTCTAGTTAATGCACTCTGTTGTCGGTGAAAATATTACACTGTCAATGCAGTTTTATGGTGTGTGGAGCGGGGATGGAGTGGCTCAGCTCAGGATTTCCTCCAAAAACACATGAATGGAGGGTCTGCGTAATGTTCCCATGGGGGAATTAGACGGTATTCTGGAATATTGGAACACTGGAATACCGGGAACACTGGGAGTCATTCATCATGTGTGTTCATTGTTCTACATGCACAGTGGAAAAAAAAAGTATTTTGCAGCCATCCATTAAAATTTTAAATGAGGTCGTTATGTTTAATGTTTTGGTCATAAACGGTCAACGAGAGGCAGGGAAAAAACGAGTGTAGTTTATCTGAAGGAATGTTCGTTTCTAAGATCATCGTGAACACTGTCTTAGATCTGACTAAATGATGTGAGTGTTGTCGAAGACATAGTTACTAATAGAACGACACTTGTGAGACATTTAACATCCATCGATGCGCACATAGTTTTAAGACGAGGTATGATAGAGCTCATGGAGCAGGGAGAGCAGAGACCCAGTAGCGGACAGCGAAGAGGCGGGGCCAGGAGCTGAGACTCGACCCCTGCAACCACAATTAGGTGAGTACAATTAGGTGAGTACACCAAACAAGCTAAGTGTCTTTCGACAAGTGCCTCTGACAACCGGTAACTAACGCACAGACAGTACACACACACACACACACACACACACACACACACAGGATCAGGCAATCTCCCACCTCCAGGTAATTATACCTGGCCAGGTATAATGACCTGTCCAGGTCCCCCACACACAGCTTCACCATACGTGAACAACACACGTATAGCACCCACAGCACCCAAAGTCAGTTTCTCCAATGTTTCTCTCGCCAGGAACTTTCCCAGTACAACGTTTCGCTCGCCAGAGGATTCGTCATTGGACTGAAGAAGTTCCTGGTGAGTATTTCATCTCTGAAAATAAAAAGTGTTCCCATACGTCGCCCACCAGTCGTCTACGTCATGAAACGTGTTCGGTGTACGACCTGGCAGAGAGACAGAGGCTGAAGCAGGAGAACTAACGACTGTGTCCACAACTTGAGGGAGACGACGACGAATACTTTCTCTTCAGATAACTTTACTGACGACGTCTGGGTCTTCGGGCCTTGATAATTACAACTACATGGGATCAAGATCAGAGGATCGAAATTTTGTCAATAAAGGCGTTCATATCCCCCCCACCCAACCCATGAACGAAAAGTCTATAACAGAAGTTTGTTGTTAACGAGGTAAGGTTCAAGTTTGATACCTTAAAGCAATACGGGGGCGTTGACCCCCGAACCCCCCCACCAGGTATACTCCGGGTAATATCTGCCACCCAACATCATATCTCCTATTCCAGACTTCATCTAGTTCACAGGAAAACAAAAAATGTATTCGGCTTATTAACCCACCGGGGTTAATAAGCCGTGTGGCTTATTTCCATTGAAGTTCCGAAGGTCATTTTCCCAGAATGCGTCCTGAAAATAGGTAACTAAATCCCAGGTATCTATTCATTACTAAATGAACATGAGAAACAAGTATTTGGAGACTTGCATATACGCCTCACCTCGCCCAGGATTGAACCCGGCATCTTTGGTTGCACCACTGGAAGTAATTTCATACCCTAAAGATGCAAATACAATATGAATTTACATTAAAAAACGTAAAAAAAATTATGGGAACTATTGCAAAGGTAGAATGTGGAATCATATTGCAAGCTCCTGACGAAGTGCTGGGGACAACGCGAAAGGCCTAGAGCTGCTACCCAATCTCTCTCGTGGCTTTCTTGCTGTTAATTAATTGCTTTCACACATTCATCTGTAGCGGAGGTATATTAAATAGGATTGTCCAGAGGATGGGAGTGAAGTAAGGCGAAATGTTTCTCACTCAGGAGTTTAACAGTGAGAAACAAAGAACTGATTGATGGGTTAACTTAGTAATGAAGAGGAAGATAGACGAGATGCACCACCAGACGATAGATGAGATGCACCACCAGACGATAGATGAGATGCACCACCAGACGATAGATAAATCGCACCACCAGACGATAGATGAGATGCACCACCAGACGATAGATGAATCGCACCACCAGACGATAGATGAGATGCACCACCAGCCGATAGATGAGATGCACCACCAGACGATAGATAAATCGCACCACCAGACGATAGATGAGATGCACCACCAGACGATAGATGAATCGCACCACCAGACGATAGATGGGATGCACCACCAGACGATAGATGAGACGCACCACCAGACGATAGATGAGACGCACCACCAGACGATAGATGAGACGCACCACCACACGATAGATGAGACGCACCACCAAACGATAGATGAGACGCACCACCAGACGATAGATGAGATGCACCACCAGCCGTGAAAATCTTCAATTTCTTAGGTCTATTACTTTTTCTTTGTTATTAAGACACCTCACCCGTCAAGACTATGTTTCTTAAGAGGAAAATAATTATATAGAATACCGACAAGATTATTATAATTATATTTGCAAAGATGATTATAATTATAGTTGCAAAGATGATTATAATTATATTTGCAAAGATTATTATAATTATATTTGCAAAGATGATTATAATTATATTTGCAAAGATGATTATAATTATATTTGCAAAGATGATTATAATTATATTTGCAAAGATGATTATAATTATATTTGCAAAGATGATTATAATTATATTTGCAAAGATGATTATAATTATATTTGCAAAGATGATTATAATTATATTTGCAAAGATGATTATAATAATATTTGCAAAGATGATTATAATTATATTTGCAAAGATGATTATAATAATATTTGCAAAAACTGAAGTAACACTGAAGGCTTAAACGTCTTTAGAAGCGTAAATTAGGTCAGGCAGGGTGGCTCCCAGACGAGGTGAACTGGACGAGATCGTTCATGTCCAGCTGCACCAGCTGCACCAGCTGCACCAGCTGCACCAGCTGCTCCATCTCCCCACTAGTGGAGCCAAGGAGGTGCCATGTGATGCCAAGAGGCGCTCTTGGCATCACATGAAGAATAAGACACATTCGCAACACTCGGGTATCTTTACTTCCGGCAATAAAGATATACCCAAGAGTTTCTCATTTGTCTTATTCATCAACTTGTGACATCAATGATCACATTACTTCGCCAAGTTGCTCAATAAAACGGAAACAGCAGTTAAATCTTTTAAGTAAATATGACCTACATTCCTCTATCATCTAGGTCAAATTGCCTATAAGAGCCCGAACAGTAATTAATAGTTTAGGTTAATTCACGGTTTTTTGATATATAAGCCACTTGGGAGATGGAAGAGGCAGTAGTAAACACAGGGTGTTGAATATTGTATGATTAAGCGAAGTGGTACACTTAATATAGAATAGGTGATTAGACTAAGATATATTAGTGGAGGCAGATTCAGTATAGATGTGTAATAACAACCAATAAGTAACGAATGCTCCACAAAAAGGATCGAGTCCCGTAGTTCGATGCTAGAGCACTCAGTTCACATACTGAGGTCCGGGATCGAATCCCCTTACGGCTGGAAAACATTAGGACGTGTTTCCTTATGACACCTGCTCTCCATGTTCACCTGGGTGTGGGTCGCATCCTGGGACAAAACTGACCTAATTGGCCCGAAATGCTCCGCATAACAAGGGAGTTTCTATATAGTAGTATGTCATTGATGTCAGGTAGGCCTGTATACCTTGTACTTGTAGAAATAAAGATATTATTATTATTAAAGAAAGATTCGTTCAGCATCATAATCAAAACACGAAGGTCTGAGAGAGTACTCATTAATCTTTATTGACATAGGTCTGGAATTTCTAATTAGGTTGTAACATGGGCTTTGGATAAGACCCAGGAATGATTCATTGGCTATAAATCTTATAGATTACTAGAGGGTCATTAATATTGAACTCTCAATGTATGTACACAGCGATGTAGACTTCTGTGTATATATCACTGACCAAGGAATGTCCTTATAATTTCTTGTTCTTTATTTTTCATTAATAAATATTTAAGGACCCCATATTATTGTTTGTAAAAGTACCACATTAAATTTGATCTATTATATTTTTTACCTATAATACTCTAAACTAAACTCCGCAAAAGTTATTTATAAAGTTGAATCCCGGGTAATATTATCTTTTGACCCTTAAAGAAAAGCGAGCTAGCGAGCGCATGCAGGGGAGACTAGTTCATAATATGTTAACTCAGGAGTTAACATATTATGACTATGGTGGTTCATTAGTTGCCTCATTACCAACTTCTGCCAGATGTTCTGTTTGTTAAGACATAGCAAGACTTGTATGAGAATAAAAGGTTGGCTTTTGGAAAGTCGTGAACAGGACAACACCGTGAGTAGGACCGGTTGTCTTCCTGATGGAGGGATTAGAGAGTCCTTTAACAAGAAGCCACAAGTTAGAAACGAAGCTAAACGTTTCGCGAGTGACTTGCTAATCAACCAGGACAAACCAAAACGTCGTCTAGCAATTTGTAGGATAACTGTGAACTGTTTTATCTACGATATTCTGACTATTAATCTTATAAAAGAGTTAATTCTGAATATTTCTTCTTCAGGTGAGCCTGCACTAGCATCGTGTGATAATTCTTAACTCCACTGTGAGACTACGATGGGAAATATTCTCCAGAAATACTGTATGTTAAACAAGAAGAAATGGTCCTTTACCACCGCTCCTTTGTGTCTGAATATATCTCATACTTGTGGCAAGATTGTATCGTCTCACTCATGTTTGTCATCAACAGAAATGTCTCTCTGGAGGAAGCACGATGGTTCTTGATGTTGCAAATGTACCTCTAGAGGAGCGAGGAAGCACGCTGGATCTCTGTGCTGCATATTTTCTCTGGTAGGACACTGGAGGGTCGGTGAAATAGGGAAGCACCCGGATTCCTAATGCCTGCCAGCGTACCTTTGGAGGAGCGAGTAAGGACGCTGGTACTCAACGTTGCAAACGTACCTCTGGACCTTGGAAGAGTCGAGGAAACAAACATTTGCCTGATGCTTTAAACAGGAAGTTTGAGTTTTCAATCTGGCAGACAGTGCTGTAGGAATGACCATTCCACAAAGTAGGTCCGGTTGTTACTGGGAAATTGCCGAAGGCTGAAAAAATACAGCGATGCAATGTCACAATTGTCCAGAATGGGGCTAGGTCAGCTGGACGTCCAAGAAAGCAAGACCTGCAGAATAGACGAGAGTCTTGACAACAAGGATGGTGAAGCAACAACAACTGCTGGAAAATCTTGAAGAAATATAAACTTTGAACCAATACAGAAATCATTACAACCCAGAACGTAACCAGACTTATAAATGACTAAACCAAGAAAAGAAGAGAAGCATAAAATTTGCAATTCCACGGTTGGAACTATTCCTGACTGACGTCCAGTTCGGAGACAAAACCTTCGATGACGTTTCGATCAGTTCTGGACCATTATCAAGCCGCGGGTGACTTGTTCCAGGACGGACCGAAACGTCGTATGTTGTTAGCTTTCTAAATTGTGGGTTAGTTACAAACAAGGAGTAAAATAAAAATAATAAATAAAAAAAAGTTGTAGATAAGACCCCAAGTTTGAACTTACTCATATTTAAGCACATAAAACAAAAATAAAATAAAATTGAAAGAATAAAATACAAAGAAAGTCTCTGAAGCACAGGAAGAAGTGAGACAACACAAATAAAATTCCTCAATGGATTTGCATCTTTTAACAATACTGGATACACCAGCAGTGTGTTGCTCTAAGGATTTTTTGAGAAAAGTGCAATTTTTAAGGGAGTTCGGCCTATTCGGATATATATATATATATATATATATATATATATATATATATATATATATATATATATATATATATATATATATATATATATATATATATATATATATCAGAGGTCTTAAAGCTGTTATGATAGCTACATACATCACACAGGAGAAAAAAAAACCTGGGTAGGCAGATTGCATTTATCTGAATTTTAAAAACAAAATAGACGTTTTCGACAGTTTATTTCGTGAAAGAATAAACCAGAAGCTACGAAATATAGATGGAACAAAAGCCAAACTGCTCTAACATGAATGCTGGAGCAATGCCAGCAGAAGTAACACGTTAATATTTACCTCACTTGAATTTATTACCAGAAAGAGAATAACTGTCTATGTTAAAATACTGTCAGATGACGTCTAGACTTTTCAGAATAAAGAAATTCCAAACGAGTGTAAACAAGAGGACCTGTGTAGAGGAACTGTGATGAACTGGGACTAAAGAAATTATGGTCATATGGATGATAGAATTTAATATGAATTAATGTTGCGTAATGGAGAAGGTTCAAAGACACTTCATAATGAGAGCAGACTGTGTCAGACTGATGTTTATATCAAAGGTTGTGGCGTTAATTATAATAGTATATGTGTTCACTGAATAATACCATGATGCGGCAGTGAACTACATCTGTAATACAGCAGTAAACTGCATCTGTTGTGCTCCAGCTCACAACACCTGCATCAGTAGTGTGATGTCATCACCCAGAAAAGTGAATAAACTAAAAAATAATACAGAGACATACTTCATGATGACTCCCAGAGCAAAGAAATGTTTTCAGAACTAGAAAATGCTGTGTGTCGAGTACACACGTTGATTGACGAGACTCAGGGGAGCCATGGCAACTAATGTAGGACAGAAACGAAAGAGAAAATAGGTAAGAGAGATTTTTAGTGCCACAGAACTTAAGATACTTAGAAATGTTTTAGTCACGGAGACGTTGATTGCTGAAATGAGACTCTAGAGAAAGTGGAAGCGAAGTGTTTGAAGATGCGACATAACATGTAGAGCTGTGCTGCTGTAACACTAACACTGAAGACAGGGGCACTACTAGCACAGCTCTGCTGCTGTAACACTAACACTGAAGACATGGGCACCACCAGCACAGCTCTGCTGCTGTAACACTAACACTGAAGACAGGGGCACCACCAGCACAGTTCTGCTGCTGTAACACTAACACTGAAGACATGGGCATCACCAGCACAGCTCTGCTGCTGTAACTACTAACACTGAAGACAGGGGCACTACCAGCACAGCTCTGCTGCTGTAACTACTAACACTGAAGACAGGGGCACTACCAGCACAGCTCTGCTGCTGTAACTACTAACACTGAAGACATGGGCACTACCAGCACAGCTGTGCTGCTGTAACACTAACACTGAAGACAGGGGCACCACCAGCACAGCTGTGCTGCTGTAACTACTAACACTGAAGACATGGGCACCACCAGCACAGCTCTGCTGCTGTAACTACTAACACTGAAGACATGGGCACCACCAGCACAGCTGTGCTGCTGTAACACTAACACTGAAGACAGGGGCACCACCAGCACAGCTGTGCTGCTGTAACTACTATCACTGAAGACAGGGGCACTACCAGCACAGCTGTGCTGCTGTAACACTAACACTGAAGACAGGGGCACCACCAGCACAGCTCTGCTGCTGTAACTACTAACACTGAAGACATGGGCACCACCAGCACAGCTGTGCTGCTGTAACTACTAACACTGAAGACAGGGGCACTACCAGCACAGCTGTGCTGCTGTAACACTAACACTGAAGACAGGCGCACCACCAGCACAGCTCTGCTGCTGTAACTACTAACACTGAAGACATGGGCACCACCAGCACAGCTGTGCTGCTGTAACTACTAACACTGAAGACAGGGGCACTACCAGCACAGCTCTGCTGCTGTAACACTAACATTGAAGACAGGGGCATCACCAGCACAGCTCTGCTGCTGTAACTACAATTAGTACTCACAAATTCACCTGAATTATCGTTTGGTGTTTTGTCTCAGTCCTTGATTTCGGTCCATAACTGACTGAAACATTGTCTTAAATTTCTTCTTCGAATTGTGGGTAAGTTATGAATTGTTGC
This sequence comes from Cherax destructor, assembly GCA_009830355.1. NCBI lineage: Eukaryota > Metazoa > Arthropoda > Malacostraca > Decapoda > Parastacidae > Cherax > Cherax destructor. The sequence continues at coordinate 73,302 of WNWK01007746.1, forward strand.
AGCCGCGGTACTGTAACTTAGTTTACACTGCCTCAGCAGTTTCACATAAAACGCCACAGACAGCAGCGGGTGTGAGATGTGTCCACTTTAACACACTGTGTAATGTTGTTCCAGAGTTTTATAAAAGAGCAGCGAGACAAACAATGCCACAGTTCAGTGTAAACAACGAAGCCAATACTGGGTCATTAAAAATGACAACGAATGAATGGGTGGAAAATTAATTTAGGTATTGACAATAAAAGATGTTTATATCAATCATTGTGAAGGAAATTCTCTCTCTCTCTCTCTCTCTCTCTCTCTCTCTCTCCCTCTCTCTCTCTCTGACAGACCATCGGCTTCCTGTCATAACTCGTTCACGGTTCCGCTCACATTACCGTATTTCATCAAGTTCATTTCTTGTCCAATTTGTAGCTGCGACCATTCCCTCTTTCATCCCATATTACTGTTCTCACCTTCCGTCTCTTCAGCAGCCAAAACCAGACTTCCAGACTACCTATATATATATATATATATATATATATATATATATATATATATATATATATATATATATATATATATATTATATTATATATACATTCTCTCCTGTTTTCAATTACATTTTGCTCTCTCTTTGATTCAAATATCGAACTTCCAACACTAAAAAAAAAAAGGTTACACAAATGGCTTTTACGTGCAGAGTATTATCTAGTCATTGCTTCATAAAGCTCTATAAAGAGCGAAACTTGAAATAATAAAGCTCTACACAGGGCAAAAATCTGTTCTACAATTTCTGTCTTCTCTGCAATATATTTCATTTTATTCCCTAGCATAATTATATGACGTATCAATAAATATTTTTGTGATATCGTCCAGCAATTAATTGATTGTCCTTTTAAACCAGAGCATTCACGCTATTATTTGTTGTCACCCAGTGTAAACTCACAGCCACGGCTACATGCTCATCTGCAACACTTCAGACCAATGCCAGGGACATCAATGTCATCAACACTTCAGACCAATGCCAGGGACATCAATGTCATCATCAACACTTCAGATGAATGCCTCATCGCCCATCCAACACTAGTATTTTCCTCCTAACTTTCAACAATTCTGCAGGTTTAATCTCCGGTGGATTTCCTCTGATCTCTCTCAGGTTTTCCTCTCACTTATTCCCCAGGTGCTGGAAGAATAAAAAAAGGAGAGAGACCAGTTTCACCATCTGTGCAATTCACATTCAAGCCTTGGCCTCCGGGTGATTTATTTTCTAGACATATATCTGGAGTGGCCCAACTTCTCGGTCGGAAGCTGCAAGTATTTTATGTGCAGCTGTGAGGGGTTATGTAGTGCACATATTGAATATTCCATACTCGTCCGTCATCGATCTTGCATCCTCTCTCATGTGTCGTCTGTTCCCCCCCTTGTCTCCTCCGCTCCAGCCTTGTATTGTCCCGTCAGAATGAAAAGCCGAGCTAGAGGGGAGACAATGATGTCGGATGATGCCTTTCTCTGGCCTGAAAGCCTCGCCCCCAGCCTCGCCCCCAGCTCCCAGCGCCGCTCATTACACCTCTGGTGCCGCCTTGGACACCTAGCAAAACAAGTTTACATAGCGCGCAACACCTAATTAGCACATTTTTCATACTCTGGTGAGCGCAATAGAATGCCTCGCTACTGTTGATAAGAATATAGAGATTAACCTCGTACGTTCTCTTACTGGAAGGCTTTTTATTGTATGGATCTTCCTAACCATTATCAGCTTTTCCTTCTTAGTAGAATATACTTTTTACATCTTCACTGTTAACCACCTTACTACACCAATTCCGTAATAAACGATTCCTGTTAGACAGTTCTGTTTATGTATTTTTAACGCACATGCTCCGTTATGAGTTTGTTCTCGTATACTACTAGTGGAGTTGCTTACTAGAGCCTCTTACTGGAGCCTCTTACTAGAGACTGCTTTAGTTTGGCTTTAAAAACATCAAGGGTTTCTTAATGCGAGTCTTCAGGAGTTTCTTACCCCTGTTTCTCACCGCCTGTGTCGTGCAGAAGGTCAGCTGTGAGAAATTAGGCACATGTGCAACATCTGGGTATCTTTACGTCTACATCTGGGTATTTTTACGTCTACGAAGTAAAGATATGCAGATGCTGCACATGTGTCTAATTGATCGTCTTGTCGGTATTATATACCATTGTTATACAAGGTCAGCTGTGTTGTCTGTCAGTGTGGAGGAAGTGTTCCGAGGGTCTTAACTCAGCTGACAGTCGCTGTCTTTAAACTACCGAGGCTCGTCCACAGTCGTCAGCAGTCTCCTCCCAGACCTTGGCCACGGTTCGAATTCGTTCTGAAATACGGAGCATGGAAAAAAAAACATTCGCCTTGTGTTTGATTTCCAACCTCCCTGGTTTAGCGCACGCTACCTGCCAGACAGTGTTGGCAGAGGAGGAAGAGGAAGAGGAGGAGGAAGAGGAAGAGGAGGAGGAGGAGGAGGAGGAGGAAGTGGTTGGGGACGAGGAGAGGAAGGGGAAAAAAGTAAAGGAAGGTGGAAAAATATATGTCAAGGAACACAGGTGAAAATTAAACTTGAATCAATGAAAAACAACTTCCAGCCAATCTCGTAGACATAAAAATAAATCAGAAACTGGAAAATGAATACAAAAAAAGAACTGGAAGATTAGCTAGAAAACTAAAGATGAGACAGAGAAAAGGAAAGAATCAACACACGAGACATGCAAGAAAACTCTTGTGTTTCTGCTTGTGTCTCCAGGTTTCCAAGACGATCACTGGTCAACACCTGTCACTGGTCAACACCTGTCACTGGTCAACACCTGTCACTGGTCAACACCTGTCACTGGTCAACACCTGTCACTGGTCAACACCTGTCACTGGTCAACACCTGTCACTGGTCAACACCTGTCACTGGTCAACACCTGTCACTGGTCAACACCTGTCACCTGCGTCTTAAAACAATTCTCCATCAAATTTGTCTTAAATTTCCTCAAGATTCATAAATAAACTAATGTTTAGCTATTAAGATTTATCATTACTATTATTATTATTATTATTATTATTATTATTATATTGCTACTGCTGCTGCTACTACTACTACTACTACAACTACTACTCTTGCTACTACTGATACTATTGCTGCTGATAATAATAATAATGTATGGAATAGGAGGAAGGTTACTGAAAGCAGTGAAGAGTTTTTATGAGGATAGTGAGGCTCAGGTTAGAGTGTGTAGGAGGGAAGGGGACTATTTCCCAGTAAAAGTGGGCCTTAGACAAGGATGTGTGATGTCACCGTGGTTGTTCAATATATTTATAGATGGGGTTGTAAGAGAAGTGAATGCGAGGGTCTTGGCAAGAGGTGTTGGGCTAAAAGATAAAGAAGCAAATACAAAGTGGGAGTTGTCACAGTTGCTTTTTGCTGATGACACTGTGCTTTTGGGAGATTCTGAAGAGAAGTTGCAGAGGTTGGTGGATGAATTTGGTAGGGTGTGTAAAAGAAGAAAATTGAAAGTGAATATAGGAAAGAGTAAGGTGATGAGGATAACAAAAAGAATAGGTGACGAAAGATTGGATATCAGATTGGAGGGAGAGAGTATGGAGGAGGTGAATGTATTCAGATATTTGGGAGTGGACATGTCGGCGGATGGGTCTATGAAGGATGAGGTGAATCATAGAATTGATGAGGGAAAAAGGGTGAGTGGAGCACTTCGAGTCTGTGGAGACAAAGAACCTTGTCCATGGAAGTAAAGAGGGAATGTATGAGAGTATAGTTATACCAACACACTTATATGGGTGTGAAGCATGGGTGATGAATGTTGCAACGAGGAGAAGGCTGGAGGCAGTGGAGATGTCATGTCTGAGGTCAATGTGTGGTGTGAATATAATGCAGAGAATTCGGAGTTTGGAAATTAGGAGGAGGTGCGGGATTACCAAAACTATTATCCAGAGAGCTGAGGAGGGGTTGTTGAGGTGGTTTGGACATGTAGAGAGAATGGAACGAGACAGAGTGACTTCGAGAGTGTATAAATCTGTAGTGGAGGGAAGGAGGGGTAGGGGTCGGCCTAGGAAAGGTTGGAGGGAGGGGGTAAAGGAAGTTTTGTGTGCGAGGGGCTTGGACTTCCAGCAAGCATGTGTGAGCGTATTTGATAGGAGTGAATGGAGGCATATGGTTTTTAATACTTGACGTGCTGTTGGAGTGTGAGCAAAGTAACATTTATGAAGGGATTCAGGAAACCGGCAGGCCGGACTTGAGTTCTGGAGATGGGAAGTACAGTGCCGGCACTCTGAAGGAGGAGTGTTAATGTTGCAGTTTTATAACTGTAGTGTAAAGCACCCCTCTGGCAAGACAGTGATGGAGTGAATGATGATGAAAGTTTTTCTTTTTCGGGCCACCCTGCCTTGGTGGGAATCGGCCGATGTGTTAATAAAAAAAAAAAAAATAATAATAATAATAATAATAATAATAATAATAAATTATAATATACATGGAAAGATCTTAGGCCGCCTGTGTAATGGGATGCAATGAGGTTTGATCCAAGGGAGAGGAGGGTAGCTCAAGTTCCCCGGAGATCAAGAGACCTTCAGCAACATCAAGGGACCTGCTTCTTCTCCCATAGTTTCTTTCCTCTTAACCTAATATTAAAAATATTACATTTTGTTATATTATTTGTTTATATTTTGATGACAAATATCTCAGCCAAATTTAAGGTAACGTAACGTAATCTAACTTAATCTAGTTTAAATTAGCGTAACCTAACTTAATCTAATTCAACGTAACGTAACGTAATTTAACTTAATGTAATTTAAATTGAATATATCGAGAAAATAGCTTAAAACCGTTTGTGAGCTTTGTACGTTAGTCTTAGGAGGATTGGTTGTCGCCTAGTAAGCAGGTACTTGGGTGTTAGTTTCCCTATACTTGTTGTTCCTGTTCACTTAGCAGCCATAGGTACCTGTTTGTTAGTCTCCTCGCACCTGCTGCTCCCGTTCATCTAGCAGTCAACAGGTATCTGTTAGTCTCCTCGCACCTGCTGCTCCCGTTCATCTAGCAGTCAACAGGTACCTGTTAGTCTCCTCGCACCTGCTGCGTCTTATACACGGGGTTCGAAATGTGCTGAGGTAGGACAACCACTTAGTTTTTAGTCTATAAAAATTAAGAATGGGAAAGAATATTCTGAGAAATGCCAATACCATGAAGACCTGCTGCTGGGGGACCGGTCCTGGGACCTCCCTGGGGGACCTCCCTGGGGGACCGTCCTGGGGGACCGTCCTGGGGCAGGGTTGGCCATGGGGAGAGCTGAAATAACGGAGATTTGTGTGCCTTTGTGTCACACACAGCTACCCACACACCGTGCGTGTGCGTGCGCGCGTGCGTGTGTGTGTGTGTGTGTGTGTGTGTGTGTGTGTGTACCCTCACACTAGCCTTCCTTGTGGATTTTATCCAATGGTTGGGAAAATAATTATGCATTTGACGTGTAAATTGAGGCTAAATTAATTATGCCTTTACTCTTAGTAATTTTTCAACAGTGATATATGATACTTCACGGGTAAACTTTCATATTATGCAGTAACTGCAAGATTATATTACCCCTTGTAATAATAATAATAATAATAATAATAATAATCTACTTTGAAGTGGATTAAAATATTTTACTGTTTATTTAATCATTGTTTGCGAGGGAAACAGTAGGTTATATAATACATTAAGTCGTTTAGCTGTATAATAGAGTTCTGCCTTGGTTGTATTTCAACAGTTACTGCAGCAAATTATCCACCTAATTCACATAATTATGCTCGGATATGCAAATGTACCAATTGCTTTTAATTGTGTGGTGATAATATTGTATTAGTAGTGAATGTTCTCCAACTGTGCTCGTTGTCGAGGCTGTGGCTTGCCATTGTTAGCTGTGTGTACATGAGCAACTGGTGTGGTGTGTGTGTGTGTGTGTGTGTGTGTGCGTGTGCGTGTGCGCAGGGAACACGTAGCGACCAGTGAAGAGGCGGGACCAGGAGCCATGAATCGACTCCTGCAACCACAATTAGGTAAGTACACACAATACCCTTTCTGTTTTATGTGAATGAGTCTGATTTATCTCTGCTTGCTGATGATGTAAAGCTGAAAATTGAGAATATAAACACACGAGGGAAAGATTGGTCTGATAAGTGGTTGTTTGAATTCAACCCCAGCAAATGCAAGGTTATGAAGATCGGGGAAAAGACCAGAACACCGGAAACGAAATATAGATTCGGGAGAACAGAGACTGCAGACTACACTCAAACAGATAGGTCCAAGAGTGAGCATAGTGCCTAACATATTGCCAAAGGCAATCATTCCAGGCCCTTTGTAAGACATATGTAAAGCTCATCCTGGAGTAAGCAGCACCAGTATGTAACCCACACCCGAGGAAGCATGTTAGGAAACTGAACCAAATGCAACGAGACTAGTCTCAGAGCTAAGAGGTATGATCTAAATGAAGAGGCTGGTGGAATTGAATATAATGACCCTGGAGGATAAAATAACCAAAGGAGACATAACATGCAAAAATACTCAAAGGAACTGATAGGATAGACAGAAATAGGCTGTCTGAGAGGCGGGAAACAGGTACTCGGGGGCACAACTGAAGTTAATGACAAAAATGAGTCACAAAGATGTCAGGAAGTATATTTTCAATCTCAGGGTGATCGGGAAGTGAAATGTTGTCTTATAGAAGCTGTGAAGGCAGACTTCATACGTAGATTTAAGAGAAGGTATGATAGAATCCACGAGGGTAGGAGGGAATGGATGTGGTAAGTAACAAGTTGAGAAGCGGGGCCAGGAGCTAAGGCTCAACCCCTGGAACCACATATAGGTGAGTGCACACACACACACACACTCGGGATGTTAATGGTGGAGTTAGTTCAGAATCTGTCTCTTCCATCAGAGAGAGAGAGAGAGAGAGAGAGAGAGAGAGAGAGAGAGAGAGAGAGAGAGAGAGAGAGAGAGAGCGAGAGAGAGAGAGAGAGAGTCTAACATGAACATATTTAAAGGGCACATAAGTACCTCTGTTCATTTCTCCACTATAATCTACCTTGTCCATAATTACTATCGCATTTGCTTTGTTTGGTTAAGGTGAAGTCCAGGATCTTTCCTTAATTTATGGTATAACTTAACAAATCTTTGAGGACAATTGTGTTGCAGAGGTCTGAGCAAAGTTAAGTTGCCCTCAAAGATTTGTTAAGTTATACCATGAATTAAGGAAAGATCCTGGACTTCACCTTACGAAAGAGACAAAGCAAATGCGATAGTAATTATGGACAAGGTAGATTATAGTGGAAAAATAAAAACATGTTATTAGAAGAGGCAATTAAAAGGTGTGTATGCGTGCCACAGCAAGAGCCTCTGCCCTTTCATGATAGTGCCAACAGGATGCCACCAGGATGCCACTAAGATGCCACTGAGGTGCCAATAGAGTGCCACTTACCTAAGACGAAACCATCCTTGGTCCACTGTGCTCGTCCCTGCTGGTTCTCCACTATACACCTCAACATAACATCGCTACCTTCTCTCACCCTCACACTCCTTGGACGCTCCCGGAACACCTGCACCACCTCAACACCTGTAATATATGTCAGTCTCATTAACACTTGTTACACCTGCAATATATATCACTGTTGGTAATACTTACTCTTGTAATATGTGAATATTATCAACACCTGTTACACCTGTAATATTGGTGCTTGTTATTAATACTTGAAGTCACATATATTACACCTGTAATACTTGAAGTGGTTATTATAACACCTGTAATACTTGAAGTGGTTATTATAACACCTGGAATACTTGAAGTGGTTATTATAACACCTGGAATACTTGAAGTGGTTATTATAACACCTGGAATACTTGAAGTGGTTATTATAACACCTGGAATACTTGTAGTGGTTATTATAACACCTGGAATACTTGTAGTGGTTATTATAACACCTGGAATACTTGTAGTGGTTATTATAACACCTGGAATACTTGAAGTGGTTATTATAACACCTGGAATACTTGTAGTGGTTATTATAACACCTGGAATACTTGTAGTGGTTATTATAACACCTGGAATACTTGTAGTGGTTATTATAACACCTGGAATACTTGTAGTGGTTATTATAACACCTGGAATACTTGTAGTGGTTATTATAACACCTGGAATACTTGTAGTGGTTATTATAACTCCTGTAATATTTGTTATTTCAAAACGTTTCAAATGTAATACATTGTGCGTGCTATTAACACCTGTTACACCTGTTGCTTGTCTTGTAAACATTGGTTAAAAATGGCCAGTAACGCCGCATCTGTAAAGTAAGGGTTTTTAAACATCTGTAAAATAATGGTCCAAACATGTGTTAAATTATGGTCTAAACATCTGTAAAACAATGATTTAAACATCCGTAAAATAATGATCAAAACATCTGTAACGTAGTGATCTGAACATCTGTAACAATGATCTGAACATCTGTAACATTGATCTAAACATCTGGAATCCAATGGCATAAAACATCTGTGATTTAACGGCGTAAAAACATCTGTAATTCAACAGTTTAAACCAGACAGATGTGTTCCGGTCACTGTTTGATGCAAGAAAGTTATCCCCGGTTACCTTAAGCCCAGCCTTCTCTACCTCAATGCGTGCCAAAGAAACAGTGCAGAGTGTGGCGAAGGTTTGAAGCCTGTCATAATAAGCATTGACAAGTTATCACATGGACACTAATATCCTAATTTCTATTTAACAGGTAGAAAGAACATGATACAGAACACACTACAGAGAACAGAATCCTGACAAAAAATGCACAATATAGACAGAGAACACAATGCAGACAACACAGTTCGGACAATACACAATACAGAGAGAACACAAGACAGGCAGACAAAACACGATATAGACAGGACACAATAGACACAGAACACAGTAAAGAAAGAAAGAACACAATTCAGACAGAACACAGGACAGGGAAACAGAACACAGTATAGACAGAACACAGTACAGACAGGACATAATACAGACATAACACAATACACACAGAACACAACACAGACAGAACACAGTAGAGGAAGACAGCCGGGGAAATATCAGAGGTTCTCACCGACAGAGCAGATGTTAATGAACACGGTAATTAACTTATGAGTCATAGATGCAGCCAGGTGACTCAGGTATCTGTGTCAGGTGATCATCTCTCTCCCCTGTCACCTAAACAGGTGGCAAGGCACCACCTTTGCCCACCTGGCACCCATACAGGTGACGAGGTAGGCAACTTACTCCAAAAAAGGTGGCTAGGATAGCCCCACCTGAAGAATTTCGAATTATTATAGATATACAGCGTTGAAATTTGTTTTTCTTTGCACTAATCTGTGATAGATATTGTAAATTCCTTCAATAATTATAGGTCCCAGTAATTATCCACTTGCATGTTATACTTGTATAATCAATCGAGTAATTATATGATGATGTTAATGATGCCAGCTAGGGCATTTAGCAGCTTTAATAAGGATAGCAATTTGGCCCCAAGTGGTAAGTAGGGCATTTATGGTGTTAATTCAACAGTACTGCCACCTGGAGCACCACTGGTGGAGCACCACTGGTGGAGCATCACTGGTGGAGCACCACTGGTGGAGCACCACTGGTGGAGCATTACTGGTGGAGCACCACTGGTGGAGCATCACTGGTGGAGCACCACTGGTGGAGCACCACTGGTGGAGCACCACTGGTGGAGCAACACTGGTGAAGCACCACTGGTGGAGCACCACTGGTGAAGCATCACTGGTGGAGCACCACTAGTGGAGCATCACTGGTGGAGCACCACTGGTGGAGCACCACTGGTGGAGTATCACTGGTGGAGCACCACTGGTGGAGCACCACTGGTGGAGCATCACTGGTGGAGCACCACTGGTGGAGCACCACTGGTGGAGCACCACTATTGGAGGATTACTAGCGGAGCATCACCAGGGTAGCACCACCAGTGTAGCACCATCAGTGTAGCACCACCAGTGTAGCACCATCACGTCAGTGAATTAAAGAGAAAAACACCCCCACTCACTTAAAATTAAGTCCTTTCTAAAATTTTCTCTTATACGTTTGAAGATATATATTTTTTCATTTATGTTCATGTAAAAAAAATAATAATTTTGTACCAAAAAAAAATTAGAAAACTTACCTAACCTTATTATAACAAGCGCAATTTAATTTAGCCTAATCCAACTAAATATATTTTAGATAATTTTACAATAATTTAATAATAAACAAACAATGAAATATATATAGTATATATATAATGTTTGGATGAGTTAGGCCAAAGTTCAGGTGTTTGTTGTCTAATTATTTCTCTGTAATATGTTCCGCCCACAGCTAATTTTTCGTCCACCAGCAAAACACATTTTATCTTTTTTTACAATTCTGACTTTGTTAATTATTTCCCACCAGTCTTGGATGGCGGGTGTGGGGGACGGGGCGCGTTTCCCCCAGGGGACGGAGCCCCCTCTTCCGTCTCACCTGCCTGTCCTCAACACCACCGGAAAAAACACACATCAAAAAGCAAAATTAAGAAAAGGAGAATAAATTTCTAAGGGTGAATACATTAGTCTGTTTCTGTCGCCTCGGTAAAAGATAATAAATCCATCTTAGATTTTTTTCCCTCTGAAATGTCACCTGAAACTCGGTTTGGAAAATATATGGATTAACTAATTTTTTTCTTTGACTCTCGTGCGTGCGTATGCAACACCTGTCTGACCATGTGAATAAACATCAGAATACTGACGAGCGAAACGTGTGAGAAGTGACGAGCGAAACGTGTGAACATTGAACGCAAAAAAAGTGTGCGGCGCTGAAGGAATTTCCTTAGATGGGTCTGAGTTCTTGTCGAACTGACAACTTAACGAAGAGTGACGCTGGAGTAGCTGAGGAACCTGTCAAGTAGACCACGAGGAGAGACCTGTCATGTAGACCACGAGGAGAGACCTGTCATGTAGACCACGAGGAGAGACCTGTCCTGTAGACCACGAGGAGAGACCTGTCATGTAGACCACGAGGAGAGACCTGTCATGTAGACCACGAGGAGAGACCTGTCATGTAGACCACGAGGAGAGACCTGTCAAGTAGACCACGAGGAGAGACCTGTCATGTAGACCACGAGGAGAGACCTGTCATGTAGACCACGAGGAGAGACCTGTCATGTAGACCACGAGGAGAGACCTGTTATGCAGACCACGAGGAGAGACCTGCCATGTAGACCACGAGGAGAGACCTGTCATGTAGACCACGAGGAGAGACCTGTCAAGTAGACCACGAGGAGAGACCTGTCATGTAGACCACGAGGAGAGACCTGTCAAGTAGACCACGAGGAGAGACCTGTCAAGTAGACCACGAGGAGAGACCTGTCATGTAGACCACGAGGAGAGACCTGTCATGTAGACCACGAGGAGAGACCTGTCATGTAGACCACGAGGAGAGACCTGCCATGTAGACCACGAGGAGAGACCTGTCATGTAGACCACGAGGAGAGACCTGTCAAGTAGACCACGAGGAGAGACCTGTCATGTAGACCACGAGGAGAGACCTGTCATGTAGACCACGAGGAGAGACCTGTCAAGTAGACCACGAGGAGAGACCTGTCATGAGACCACGAGGAGAGACCTGTCATGTAGACCACGAGGAGAGACCTGTCATGCAGACCACGAGGAGAGACCTGCCATGTAGACCACGAGGAGAGACCTGTCATGTAGACCACGAGGAGAGACCTGTCATGTAGACCACGAGGAGAGACCTGTCAAGTAGACCACGAGGAGAGACCTGTCAAGTAGACCACGAGGAGAGACCTGTCATGTAGACCACGAGGAGAGACCTGTCAAGTAGACCACGAGGAGAGACCTGTCATGTAGACCACGAGGAGAGACCTGTCAAGTAGACCACGAGGAGAGACCTGTCAAGTAGACCACGAGGAGAGACCTGTCATGTAGACCACGAGGAGAGACCTGTCATGTAGACCACGAGGAGAGACCTGTCATGCAGACCACGAGGAAAGACCTGCCATGTAGACCACGAGGAGAGACCTGTCATGTAGACCACGAGGAGAGACCTGTCATGTAGACCACGAGGAGAGACCTGTCATGTAGACCACGAGGAAAGACCTGTCATGTAGACCACGAGGAGAGACCTGTCATGTAGACCACGAGGAAAGACCTGTCAAGTAGACCACGAGGAGAGACCTGTCATGTACACCACGAGGAGAGACCTGTCATGTAGACCACGAGGAGAGACCTGTCATGTACACCCCGAGGAGAGACCTGTCATGTAGACCACGAGGAGAGACCTGTCATGCAGACCACGAGGAGAGACCTGCCATGTAGACCACGAGGAGAGACCTGTCAAGTAGACCACGAGGAGAGACCTGTCATGTAGACCACGAGGAGAGACTTGTCATGTAGACCACGAGGAGAGACCTGTAGTTCTAGCTGCCCAGACAACTTTTGTTCCAAGTAGGGAAATTAGATCTAACAAAAATGATCCTAAATGGATGAACAATAGATTAAAACATCTCATTGGTCGAAAGAGAGGCATATATAGGCGTATCAAAATAGGGGATGGACAGATAAGAAATCAATATTTTCAATTAAAGAGAGAAATAAAAAAAAGAATAAGAAAAGTAAAAAGGGATTATGAGGCTAAGGTCGCAAGGGATTCGAAGACTAACCCAAAAGGGTTCTTTCAGGTATACAGAAGTAAGATTAGGGACAAGATAGGCCCACTTAAGAGTAACTCAGGACAGATCACGGACAGTGCTAAGAATATGTGTGAAATTTTTAATACTTACTTCCTCTCAGTTTTTACTCAGGAAGATACTAGCGGAATTCCAGAAATAATAAATTATGTAGAACAGGAAGATAATAGACTATGTTCGATTGGGGTAACTAGTGACATGGTCCTCAGACAAATAGAGAAATTAAAACCTAACAAATCCCCAGGCCCTGATGAACTGTTTGCAAAAGTTTTAAAGGAATGTAAAGAGGAACTTAGCAAACCTTTGGCAAATCTTTTCAATATATCACTACAAACTGGCATAGTGCCAGACAAGTGGAAAAGGGCAAATGTAATACAAGGCAGGTGACAGGTCCTTAGCTTCGAACTATAGACCAATAAGCCTTACCTCCATAGTAGGTAAATTTATGGAGTCAATAATTGCAGAGGCAATTCGTAGCCATCTTGAAAAGCATAAATTGATTAATGAATCTCAACATGGTTTTACAAAGGGGCGTTCCTGTCTTACGAATTTACTAATTTTTTTCACTAAGGTGTTTGAGGAGGTAGATCATGGTAATGAATATGATATTGTGTATATGGACTTCAGTAAGGCTTTCGATAAAGTTCCACATCAGAGGCTACTGAGGAAACTTAAGGCACACGGAATAGGAGGAGAAATTTTTTCCTGGGTAGAGGCATGGTTGACAAATAGGCGGCAGAGAGTTTGCATAAATGGAGAGAAATCAGAATGGGGGCACGTCTCAAGCGGTGTTCCACAGAGGTCGGTTTTGGGCCCCCTGTTGTTTACAATATACATAAACGACATAGATGAGGGAATAAATAGCAACATAAGTAAATTTGCTGATGACACCAAAATAGGCCGTCCAATTCATTCAAATGATGATTTGAATAGACTGATGCAGTGCTCGGAGAAGTGGCAGATGCAGTTTAATGTAAACAAATGCAAAGTTCTTAATGTTGGGCAGGACAATAACCATGCCCCATATAAACTGAATAATGTAGATCTTATTACTTGTGATTGCGAGAAGGATTTAGGAGTTCTGGTTAGTAGTAATCTGAAGCCAAGACAACAGTGCATAAGTGTTCGCAATAAAGCTAACAGAATCCTTGGCTTCATATCAAGAAGTATAAATAATAGAAGTCCTCAGGTTGTTCAACTCTATATATCTTTGGTTAGGCCTCATTTAGATTATGCTGCTCAGTTCTGGTCACCGTATTACAGAATGGATATAAATGCACTGGAAAACGTACAGAGGAGGATGACAAAGTTGATCCTATGTATCAGAAATCTTCCCTATGAGGATAGACTGAGGGCCCTGAATCTGCACTCTCTAGAAAGGCGTAGAATTAGGGGGGATATGATTGAGGTGTATAAATGGAAAACAGGAATAAATAAAGGGGATGTAAATAGCGTGCTGAAAATATCCAGACAAAACAGGACTCGCAGCAATGGTTTCAAGTTGGAAAGTTCAGATTCAGGAAGGATATAGAGCACTGGTTTGGTAATAGAGTTGTGGATGAGTGGAACAAACTCCGAGTACCGTCATAGAAGCTAAGACGTTGTGTAGTTTTAAAAATAGGTTAGATAAATACATGAGTGGGTGTGGGTGGGTGTGAGTTTGGATCTGACTAGCTTGTACTACCAGGTCAGTAGCCGTACTAATTCCTTAAGTGGTAGTGACCTGAGTACCTGGAGACTGAGCTCAGGTGGTCTGCTAGATAATTATATGAGGGGTGCGGTTGGGTGTGAGTTGGACCTGACTAGTTTGTGCTACTAGGTCAGATGCAGTGCTCCTTCCTTAAGTGAATGTAACCTGACCTGGCTGGGTCGGGGCATTGGCTTAAGCATGTTAGAGACTTAGACCTGCCTCGATGGGCCAGTAGGCCTGCTGCAGTGTTCCTTCTTTCTTATGTTCTTATGTAGACCACGAGGAGAGACCTGTCATGTAGACCACGAGGAGAGACCTGTCATGTAGACCACGAGGAGAGACCTGTCATGTAGACCACGAGGAGAGACCTGTCAAGTAGACCACGAGGAGAGACCTGTCATGTAGACCACGAGGAGAACCTGTCATGTAGACCACGAGGAGAGACCTGTCATGAGACCACGAGGAGAGAACCTGTCATGTAGACCACGAGGAGAGCCTGTCATGTAGACCACGAGGAGAGACCTGTCAAGAAGACCACGAGGAGAGACCTGTCAAGATCACGATGAGAGACCTGTCAAGTAGACCACGAGGAGAGACCTGTCATGTAGACCACGAGAGAGACCTGCCAAGATCACGAGAGACCTGTCAAGAAGACCACGAGGAGAAACCTGTCAAGAAGACCACGAGGAGAGACCTGCCAAGATCACGAGGAGAGACCTGTCAAGAAGACCACGAGGAGAAACCTGTCAAGAAGACCACGAGGAGAGACCTGCAAAGATCACGAGGAGAGACCTGTCAAGAAGACCACGAGGAGAAACCTGCCAAGACCACGAGGAGAAACCTGTCAAGAAGACCACGAGGAGAAACCTGTCAAGAAGACCACGAGGAGAAACCTGTCAAGAAGACCACGAGGAGAAACCTGTCAAGAAGACCACAAGGAGAAACCTGTCAAGAAGACCACGAGGAGAAACCTGTCAAGAAGACATACTCACACACACTGTAACGTAGCTTCTTGTATCTATGAAACACGTAGCCTTAAACTCCACAGATATAAACATTAAAGTCCACAGCTAGAAGCCCTAAAGTTCACAGCTAGAAGCCCTAAAGTTCACAGCAAGAAGCCCTGAAGTTCACAGCTAGGAAGTGTTACAAGGAGCTTAGGTAGAGCGCAAGAGAGCTCTGAATAATGCATAACACTCTATTATTCACATGCAGTTCCTTTATTTATTAACTCTCTAACTTTAGAAATACTATCTCTAAAAGAGAGTGGCAATGCTAGCAAGAGTTCTAGGTTTTTACGAATTAAAATAATTCAAGTTTTGAAAGAGAATCTTAACATCACGTAAGTGTAGCTCTTGATGGGACGTTCCCTCATGCTGGAGAAAGGGCTCTTGATCAAAGAACAGGCGCTAATCTCGACTTTGATCAAATCTTATAGAGTGAGAATGACATATAGTTAGATTGAGATAGACTGAGAAAGATTTTGTAAAGCCTGGTTACCTCCAGACATTTTGGCATATTTTTTTCTCCGAACAAAATATTCGCTAAAATCATTAAATATATATATATATATATATATATATATATATATATATATATATATATATATATATATTATATATATATATATATATATATATATATATATATATATATATATATATATATATATATATACATATATATATATCTGTCACTAGAGGATCGGCAATGGGAACAGGCAACCCAAGGCAGGTAGCTTTACCTGCATTTTTGTCATCGTGTTTGGCCTCTTGTGGATTAGTCAAGAAGATTGTCCCAGAACGTTTGAGAGGTGTGGTGGGAGCTCAAGACCCTAGGTTCATTGAAGCAGCCGTGCGGTGGGACATCCTGGCAGACTCCTCAGTAGACCAGCTCCTCCCGAAGAGCACAAACAGTCCCACTGGGACAAGCCGATCATGGAAAAATTGCCAACACAATGCTCACCAACGCTTCAGGAAAGGACAAAGCTCGTCTCCTAGCGGTGAAGGCACCACACTCAGGAGATTTCCTTCTAGCTGTTCCCAATTCCTCTCTGGGGACTCGACTCGCCCACAGGCCATTCGGATTGGTGTTGCTCTTCGCCTAGCCGCCCCCATACTCACCGAACATAGGTGTATTTGCGGCAGGGCGACGGCCGATCAATTCGGACTTCATGGTCTAGTGTGTCACACATCAGAAGGGAAGTATGCTAGACATGAGGAGGTCAATGACATCATAAGAGAAGCCTCGCCACAGCCCGTTGCTCAGCTCAATGGGAACCCCAAATGCAGAGGTCTGATGGAAGTCAAAAGCGTCCTGATGGAGCCACTATGCTACCCTGGAAGGATGGTAAGCAGATTGCTTGGGACTACACCTGTGCTGCCACAATGGCAGACACCTACTTGCAATACTCCGTAGCCGAAGGGGTGGAGCTGAAGACACGAAAATATGAAGGCCTTTCCCCTTGCTATAACTTCATCCCAATAGGGTCGGAGACCCATGGAGCATGGGCCAAGTGTGCTCTAACGTTTTCAAGGAGCTGGGTGAAAAACTCATCATAGAAACCAAGGACCACAGGGCGACCAGCTTCCTCTTTCAGAGACTCAGTGTTGCGATCCAGAGGAAAATGCCTGCAGCATTCTGGGCACGCGGCCACTGCCGGGAGCTGGACGAAGTATTTGACATGTAGCTCTGAGTTGTTATCTATGTTGTTTTACACCTATTGTATTCTTGTCATTTGTCTTGAAATAAAATTTATACATATGCAAAAGATGGGGTGGTAGGGAAGTGGAATATTCAAATGGCTTCAGAAAGAAATCTAAATATTCTTCCTTGAAGCCTTTTTATCCACTTCTCCGAGGCTATGGGACCCCATCCATATATATATATATATATATATATATATATATATATATATATATATATATATATATATATATATATATATATATATATATTTATTGTAATATTTTTATAATTAGTATTCTGGTCTTAGGGACGAAGAAGAGGAAGAAGAGGAAGATGAAGAAGGACTTCCTTCCCTTCCTGCCATCTGTGACTCATTAAAATCTTCTCAGCGATGCTCCTGACCCAGCATCTCCCTCACATCCTCCCTGACCCACCCTCTCCCTCACATCCTCCCCGACCCACCTCGCCCTCACACCCTAACCAAGCCTCCACGAACAGAAATTCTGACACCAAATTCAGTTTCAGGAAATTCTTGTAGCGCTGAAGTTTGCTGAAGTCTGTCAGTTTTCCTGACGATTCTTTATGTTAA
>WNWK01007747.1:0-57500 GCA_009830355.1 Cherax destructor
CCTTTTTTCCCTTCCTTTCCTCATTCCACCCTTATTCCCTTCCCATTTTTACCCTGTGAGCTTCTCCACAGGCATTCTGGTTCCTAGGGGGGGGAAAGGGTACATGGTCCATCCCAATGGTTCCATCATTTTTTAACCACATCCCCAGAGATACCCAATAACTTCCTGGTACAGTGGTACCTCTACTTAAAAGGGCAAAAAACCAAAAATTATGTAAGTGTATTTTTGTAGGTGCTTTTGTAATAGTTTTTTTGGGGTCTGAAATGGATTAACCAAATTTTTCATTATTTCTTAGGGAAAAAAATTCCTTCGGTACGGTACTTAAATAGCCGACTGGAACGAATTTTGCTCGTAAGTAGGGGTCCCCTGTATTTGCAATGTATTATTTCCAGTGACACAAAATGCCCAATAAAGACCACTGTAGCAATCACAAAGTACAAACAACTTTATACCAAAGCGTTTCCTCTTGCTTGGTATATACTGCTTGAACGACAGTCTATATTTGAACACAATCAAAGACTCATCAATAACAAGTTTCCCTGAAGGGATAAAAATACATTGAATTTCTGTTTCAGATACATAAACACATTTCTAATCTTACATAACCTGTCGTTTCTGTCAGGCCTGGTTTGTCTGAAAAATGTAGCATCGTAACATCCCAAAATCGATTCACTGGTACTATTTCACTAAAAGAGGGGGTTGAAATGGGCGGTCTGTCAACCAGAGATTTGACACTGTGTTATAAAATGTGGCAAAGCATTATTTGGCAAAAAAAAGATACATCTCAGCCACAGTTGTCTCCTTCCACTGGTGTAGACGTAATCCTGGTAAAAGAATCGTGTTTGCCAGTCTGTAATCAAGTATCTGTTGCTTTCCATGACAATAATTTCCATCAGGGGTTCATCAAAGAATAACTGGAAACATTCCAATTCAGTGGCATTGTTCCTAAGTGTACATGATGGATGTCCCTTTGACTTTCATCAAAGTGATGGGGATTGGGAACAAAATTGGCAGCTTCCCCAATCCTGGGTGTGGTCTGCTGGTGGGTACTGGATATTGACAGGTGGTTGTGGAGGTTGTGGTGATTGAGGGGTTGTTGTGGTGGGTGGGTGGGTGGGCTGATGCAGCGGCGGGTAGCAGCAGGGCCCCCTGCTGGTGTCTGATGGCTGGCCCCCCATCCCACCACATGATGCCATGTATTTTTTTTATCCCCATTGTAACAATATCAACTTCATTTTCATATCATTTCCTGTTGTATGCCCACGGGATGTACTCGAGATGTACTCCTTACCCTTGGAACAGCATAGGCACACTTCCAGAGCGCATATACCATCGTATATACTGACGTTTCAATGGAGAATATTCCCCTTCACCCCGCTACTGGAACTGTTTTGAAGAGCTTGGAGTTCATATTCACTATCGCTATCATCACCATTGCTCACACCTGAGTCCGGGATATGAGTAAATAACAGTTTCCTCCTTTGTTCGGGTACAACTGAACGTGAACGAGCGCCATAGCACCGGAGGGGAAGGTTTGGGTCGTCTGGGTTTTTCCTCACTATTCCGGTACAGGGGCCCCCCAAGAACGAACAAAATTCATCCCAGAAGCCTGCTCAAGTGCCATTACCGACAATTTCCCCCCTTAAGAAATAATGCCAAGTAGGTTGTCCTTTCCCCCCTAAAAATACATTAAAAAGCACTTATAATATTATATGTACATAATTGTTTTTTTCCCGGGGGTGTTCATAACTCGGGGGTCCACTTTTTGGTTCATTATTTTGGTCACAAACTCACCAAAACCCAAATCATCTTCACTGACACTTCCATCTGTGTTTGAACTGTCGGGGGGGAACAAGAGCCCAAAACCCCCGGGAGTGAGGTGTTTCTTCCCCCGGGGCATGGTGGCAAGAGGTACTGAAATGGTGTTCCCACAATACCACTGGCCCCACGATTTTTTTTCTCGCACACTGACCGCGCAGACTCATTCCACATTGCCTCCAGCTTTCTCCCACTCGATTTGAAGGCGCTAGAATTTACGCTTCAAGTACATGACCAACCCTGGCTGCAATGACGTACAAATCGGCCGACCCTCAAAGGGTTAACGAGGTGGGTCAGAATGGGTGTGGTATCAGGAAGGGGCCCGGGGTAGGTTCATGGATTGGGTGCCAGGTTGGGGGTTTCTTTTTTTTTTTTTTTAATAAAAAAAAAAAAAGAAAAGAAAAAAAAAAAAGAAGAAAAAAGGGAAACGTGGAGGAATGGGCCCCCGGGGCGAATGAAAGGGGGGTAAATCCCCCCACGCCCAAAAAACCCCCAACACCGCAAGTAATGCAGATGGCATTAAACCCGTGCCATACCCTACCCTTCATCCAATAAAACAATCGGGGTAGAAAACCCCACACCACCGACCCCTGGGGGAAAAAAAGGGGGGCCGGATCCCCCCCAAAAACATACCTCCTTCGGCCCCACCACTGGAATCTAAAAAATGGCCTCCAGAGTACACCCCGCCCAAAAGATACCCAAATTCACCCACCGGAAGCCCCCAGGGGATCGGACATCCCCAGGGACCAGATTCCATGGTAAACACACCCCCTCCAAAACCTCAACAATGTAAAAACCTATGAAAAATTGCAATGAAATAAATATTTGAATTTAGGATATGGGTCTTAGTCTGGTTGGCAGCTCACTAAACTCTGAGTCATATTGGGATTTTAGTACAGTGGACCCTCGCGAAACCCAAAAAATCACCCATGTGTTAATTTTGTAAGTGTTTTTTAAGTGGGGGGGTCTGAAATGGACTAATTAATTAAATTCCAGGAATAAATTCGTTTGTAACAGCACTTGAACAGCATTTTGGAATGAGGATGAGTTTTGGAGTGTTAAATGCGGGGTCCACTTATCTCACTCATTTCTTTGTCATCTGTGTATGTCCCATTTCATCTGGCACGGCCCAATACTGGGGGTTTTTTGCCTTAGATTTGGCATGAGAAAAATATTTTGGGGGTTTCTCTCAATATGTTTTTGGCTTTTTTTTCATCCCCAGTTTCTTGTCTTCTGCCCCTTCCTTAAACCTTTTTGGGGGTCAGGATTTCGTCATTACAGCCAGGGTCGGTCACATACTTGAACCACAAATTCTACCCTTCAAATCAAGAAAGGCTGGGCCTACTGTGGAGAATGGGCCATGGTCAGTGTGTGCTTATAAAAAAAACTAGCCAGTGGGCATTGTGGGAAATTTAAAACCCTTTTCCCTGTCTTGGAAGAAACTCCTCACTCCTCTGCTAATTGGGACCTTTTTTTTCCAATGACGTTCAAACACAAGGGGTGTCAGGGGAAATAATTTCATGGTTTTGGGGTTTGTGACCTAAAACTGCCCAGGATACCAGAGGGAAGGAAAAAGGAAGAGATGAGATGAGAGGAAGGAAGGTAGGAAGGAAGAAAGGAAGAGATGAGAGGAATGTAGGAAGGAAGAAAGGAAGAGATGAAGGAAGAAAGGAAAGATGAGGGAAGGAAGAAGTAAGGAAGGAAGGAAGGGGTAGGGGGGAAGGGGGAAAGTAGGTAGGAAGGGGGAAGGTAGGTGGATGGGGGGGGGGAAAGGTAGGTAGGAAGGTAGAAATGAAGGAAGGAAGAAGAAAGGAAGGAAGGACAACCATAACCTGGATAACCCAAAATTCAGAGAGTGATTTATTTCCATGGGTTGGTGGGGAAAGGGGAAGGGATTTTTGACAGGCAGTAGGGTGGTGAGTGATGGTGACACTAGGATGGGACTCAGTTTTACAAGCCCCCCCCAACACAGAGGAAGTTCGTCAAGATGAATTTCATGGTTTTAGGAGTTTGTGACCGAAAGCCACCCAGGAAACCAGAAGGAAGGAAAGGGGAAGAAACAAAGGGGAAAAGGAAAAAATGAAAGGAAGGGAAGGGGAAAAAAATGAGAGGAAGGAAGAAAGAAGGAAGGAAAAGGGAAGGTAGGGAAGGGGAAAGGAAAAAAAAAAAAGGAAAAGGAAGGAAAAAAAGAAGGAAAGGAAAAAAAGGGGGGAAAGGGGGGGGGGGTAAGGTAGGAAAGGATGGAAGGTAGAAATAAGGAAGGGGAAGGGGATAACCAAAAAAGACAGTGATTTATTTCCATGTTTTGGGGGGGGAATGGGGAAGGGATGTGTGTTGACAGGCAGTGAGGGTGGTGAGGGGTGAAATTGTCATTGTGACACTAATTATGTTGGTGACGGGGCATATTTACAAGCCCCCCCCAACAACTCAAGCTTCAGAACCCTTACAGTTCTAGGAACTTGACCAGTGACTTATAAACAAACCCCGCAAATAAAAAGAGGAGTTACGGTTTTTCCCCGATTGGGGACCATTTAAAAAGTCGGGCCCGGTTTTCTCCTTTTTTGTCGGGTTGTGTGTGTATTTTCCCCAGTCACGGATTGTGCCTTTTTTTTTTAGTGACTCTATATGTATGGTTATTGTGTAGTATACAATGAGTGAATATATATTGGTCTCACAGACCAAAAAGTTATAAAAAAAAAAAAATATTAAAAAAAAAAAAAAAGTAGGAAAAACAAAAAAACTTTACAGGGTGACCAGCAGTCAGCGATGTGGGTAAGCGGTTCAATTTCTATCAACTTCCCCCTATCTCAATAAGTATTGATCAAAAAATTTTTTTTGGGCCCAAAAAACTAAAAAAAAAACTCAATCATTTCAAAAAAAAATAATTTTGTTTTTATAATTCTATTTACCCGTCAAGTCCCATTCAAACCAACTCCCTCACTCATGTATTTATCCAACATAAAATTTAAACTACCCAAGGTTTTGCTTTGTGGGGCCCTTGGGGGGCTTTTAAAAAAAATTGGGCAAATATATGAGTGGGAGGAAATGGGATGATTGGTGTCGTGGGGAAAAAAAACATAAGAAAGGAACACTGCAGTAGGCGTTTGGTCTAGACCCCCACCTTCATTCTGAAATTCAAAAAAATTTGAAATTGAAACACTGCTGGCCAAGGGTTTCAAATAAAGGATGTGGACTGTAGTGGCAGGCTTCCTTTGAAGAACATTGTGATGGGCAACTGAGACCGTTTCCCCCTTATATCTACAGAGTTTTGAAATTATTCCTACCAATGCTTTTTCACCTTCAAAGCCCTCAACATAAATATGATTGGGCGGTGGGGGAAATTATGAATGTGGAGGGGCCTGTGTACACTTATGCTGTCAGTGGCCCTGATAAACCCAACAACAACATCACCACCACTAGTCCTACGTAATGACAATTTTATTCATTCTAGAGTACAGTGGACCCTCGGTTAACGAACCCCAAAACTTACAGTTATGTAAGTATAATATTTTAAGTGCATGTTTTTTTTGGGGGGCTGAAATAGACTAACCTCTGATATTTTTTTAAGGGGGGTAAATTGTTTGAGGGGTTTAGCAGACTTCAGGAGTAAAGGGGAAACTCGGGGTCCACTGATATATCTTTTCTATATTAAACCCCAAAATGTCCAACGTAGATATCGTTCCGTGCGTACTGCCCCGAACGTAGATCAACTTTTTTTTCATTCCTTCAAATTTAGTGCAATGGCCTGAGTCGCCAGACATGAGAGAATGGGTCTGTGCCCTCAGTGTCCCCGTTTAAAAAAAAACTGGGACCACTTGTCTTTGTGGGAGCACCAGTTAATTGAGTGCCAGCTAGGAAAACATAAACCCCGGGGGTTCACTGATGTCATGCCCCAAAAACTCCCCTTATAAGAGGAAAGAAAAAAAGGTTAGATAAATACATGAGTAGCTGTGGGTGGGTGAGTTGGACCTGACTAGCTTGTGCTACTAGATCTGATGCCATGCTCCTTCCTTCAGGGATGTGACCACTAGGTGGGTCATTGGTCTAAGCGGGGGGGGAATGGACCTGCCTTGCATGGGCCAGTAGACCTGCTGCAGTGTACCTTCTTCGTATGTTCTTATTATGTATTCGGCAGGCTGGCTGGCTTTGGTTGTCTCTGGCTGTCTCTCTATCTGGCTGTCTTTTATCTGTCTATATCTTTGTCTGTCTATATCTATATGTCCTATATCTCTCTCCCACATGTACACATAAGTACAGTTATTATACATAGTGTAAATTCCCCAGGATAACCCAAAAATTCCAGGCAAAGTGCTATACAATACTTGTAGAGATAAGGCATAATAAGCAACTGGCAAGTAATCACATCTTCACTTCTGCATCGTTTTAAAACCCGTTGGCTTACGAGCCGCACTCTGAGACTGAGACAAGCAGACGGAAGACACACCACACAGGCAGAAAAAGACAGTGTAGAGTTACACAGAAATAAGCAGAGCTTGACAAACAGAGACAGATACAGGCAGACAGACAGACAGATACAGGCAGACAGAAATAAAGACAGATAGACAGACAGACAGATAGACAGACAGACAGATAGACAGACAGACAGAAACAGACAGACAGAGACAGATAAAGAAAGAAGACAGATAGACAGAACAGATAGACAAAGGAGACAGAAAAATTTAAAAAGGGGGGTTCCCTCCAGCACTGCTGACATTTATCAAATGTCACTGGGTGTCAAGAGTTATCTGACACTTGTCAACACCCCCTTCTTCAAGGTTTTCATATACTCCAGGCAGACAGACAGCAGAAAGACAAAAAGCAACAACACAGACAGAGATACAGACAGATACAGACAAACAGATTCAGACAGCAAAAGACAGATAGACAGACAGATAGACAGACGACAGACAAACAGATAGATAGATAAATAGACAGACAGAAAAACACAGATAGATAGACAGATAGATAGATACAGAGTGAAAGAGGGGGGGTTCCCCCCCCATTCATTCATCAATGTACTCCCTTTTCAGTAGTTATCTGGTTGCCCTCACCATTCTTCAAGGGTTTCAAAATATCCGGATGTCTAAAACATTGCTGGGACCTATAAATTTTATATATTTATAGAAAAATAATGACCAAGGCAGGGGAAAATGTTCCCGTTGGTGTGATTGTGACTATTTATACTATTTCAGTACATAATATTGTTTAGAACAAAGATTGGGTATGAAATCACAGGAATTTGTAAATTGTAATTATGAACATAAAATTATATAAATTAAAATAAAAAATAAAAAAAAATATATCGGAATCTTCTGCAAGCGGCAGGACTTGATGTTGCCGCAGGTGACATCCGCCCCAAAATTTGGGCCTTATCTCGGTAAGTACTGGCCCTAAATTTTTTTTTTCCTATCCTGTTTATAAAAATGCGCTCTTCATTTAAAAAAATTATTTTTTTTTTTAAAAAATTCGGGGCGTACGCAGGTGAACGTATATCTACGTGTGGACAGTTTAAGGGTTAATATTGTTTATTATGTCATATTAGATGGTGATAGATAAATAACCGTAGAGTTGATATTTTCGTCATATTTAAGTGTTTTTTTCCTGGGGCCAAACAATAAACTCTCCCCTCCCCTCCTCCTTTTTTTCCTACAAACAAACAAAAAACAAACAAATTTTATTTCATTGCAGATTACATGGGTAGGGGGGTTACAATGTAAATTGAGTGCAAGGAGAGCCACTGACATCCATGGCATTAGGGGCCTTATTCTAGTCCTTAAACTATGTACAATATTAGAAAATTTTTTGGTTTTTTCTAGTTAAAAATTATTTTCAAAATTACAATATGATGAAATTTTACTTTTAAATATTATATAATGATATTAGATATTAGATTGTTACAGGTGTTAAGATTCTTGAATGATAATATGGAATTGAGATTATCTTAAGGAAAATAACATTTAAATTTTTTTACATTAACTTATAATATGGTAGGGGAAATAATATAACATATTTTAAAAAAATTTAGATTATCGTATGGGGAAAATAACAATGAGCATTTTCAAAGTAGTTTATAGTATGATCATTTATTTTTGGGAGTAGGTGGTTTTGAGTTGATCTTTTGATTTTCAGACAAGATTATCTTAATATTTACTGGTAATGAATTCCGTTCTGGGGGCCCTTTTGTGCATAGAATTTTACATAGGTTGATATGAACGGGGGTATCAAAAAGTCTGTGTCTTGTGTTGTGGGGATGGGGGCCCATTAAAAATTGGGAGGGAGTTTTGAGCAGAGGGTTTATATTAGAGTGTAAAATTTTATATATGTAGTAGGCACAAGAGTAAGAGAATGTTCTTTACGGTGAGTAGTTTGAGACTTTTTTAAAATTGGTGGAGTATGCTGTCTAGAGTTGGAATTTTTATCATTCTGACTGCGGCCTTTTTTTTTGTTATGAGTGGTCTAAGGTGATTTAACGTTTTGATCCCCATGCACAGATTCCATAGGTGAATACAGGTAGATAAGGAATGATATAGTGCAAGGAGGCTGATTGAGGTACATAATAGAGTATCTTTGATAATATCCTACTGTTTCGAGATTTTCTTGGGGAAAATTTTTTGTTTGTTTTGGGTTTGGCTATTTAAAAGGGGGATTCTAGGAATTTTCCCTCTGTGAGTCTTGTGATGGGTGTACCATTGAGTGTTATGTTAAGTGGAACATTTGTGGCTTTGCTTCCAAACTGTATGAAGTAGGTCTTGTCATTTGAGAGTAAGCTTGTTAGTCGTCATCCATGTTGATATTTTCTGTAATTCGGCATTAACGTTTTATCAGTATAACTGGTTTGGGGGAGAGAAGACATATGTTGTGTCATCTGCAAAAAAATGGGTTTAGTAGTTGTGATGCATTGGTAGGTCATTTAAATGAGGAATGGGGGGAAAAGGACACTTCCGAGGCTGACTGTAATTTGTTGTGTGGAAGAGTTGCTCCATTTGTGTACACGTATTGGCTTCTGTTGGTGAGGTATGACTTTAGGTAGTTTAGTGGGTGCCCCCTTATCCATAGGGGCTAATTTTGTGAGCAGTAAATCATGGTCGACTGTATCAAAGCTTTGCCTAGATCAATGAAGATTCCCAGTGGGACTTCTTTTCTCAAGTGCTGTATATATTAACCCAACATGTGCGTAAAAATCGTTTGTGCTCTTGTTTGTCCGAATCCAAATTGAGGGGGGTTAGTACATTGTGGGCGGGGTAGGAATAGATTTGTCTATGTTTTTTTTTTTTCGATGATTTTAGAAAGCAATGGTAAATTAGAAATTGGTCATAATTATTCAGTACCAACAAGAGTTTTAAAAGTAAAGTAAAGTAAAAAGTAAATTTTATTTCTTTGCTTTAACATAGTTTTTGGTAGTTACAATCATAAACTGAAGTGAAGGAGCCACTGGCATGCCATGGCATTAGGGCAATCTAATGACTTATAGACTATGTATATAAAAAGAGAAATTGATTGAGTTTATTCTAGTTATATATTTTATTTCATATTACAATATGATGATATTATACTTTTAAACCCCTTAAACTGTCCACCGTAGATATACGTTCATGCGTAGCTGACCGAATATTTAAAAAAAAATCTTTTTTTAAATGAAACTTTTTTATAAACAGGATAGGCTAAAAATAATTTTTGGGCCAGTACTTACTGAGATATAAGCCCGCCAAGTTGGTGCTGGATGGCTAAGGTGGTTGACTGCCTACAGAATTTTCCAATGCCAATGGTATTGATGATTGGATAGACAGATTTCTTAACAAATTACACTACTTAAGACTATATAACAAACATTGTCTCAAAAAAACAAGACAGATTACAAAAAATGGCTAGGTTGCCCATGGCTTACTAACAGCATACTAAGATCCATTGAAAAAAACATCAATATGAAAAGCAATATAGACAGGGCAAAAAACAAAGATATAGAGGTAGTAGGTTGGTAGTCAGAACCCCCCGGGGAGGTACTCCCCCCTCCCAAGTGAGTGAAAAAAAAAGCCTGTTTTTTTTTTCATGATGGTAGGATTGCTGGTGTCTTTTTTTCTGTCTCATAAACATGCAAGATTTCAGGTAAGTCTTGCCTTCTACTACACTTAGGTCACGTTACACATACATGTACACGTTTATGTATACACACTCATCTGAGTTTTCTTTGATTTTATCTTAATAGTTCTTGTTCTTATTGCTTTTCCTTTCATATCCATGGGGAAGTGGAATAAGAATCTTTCCTCCGTAAGCCATGCGTGTTGTAAAATTCAACTAAAATGCTGGGAACAATGGGCTAGTAACCCATTTTATTGTATAGATTTACTAAAAAGAAAAAAAGAAAACCGTCAAAGTGGGATGTTTGAATGTGCGTGGATGTTGTGCAAAATGATAAGAAAGAGATGATTGTAGATGTTATGAATGAAAAGAAGCTGGATGTCCCCGGCTTTAAGTGAGACAAAGATGAAGGGGTAGGAGAGTTTCAGTGGGGAGAAATAAATGGGATTAGGTCGGGGGTTTTAAATAGAGTTAGAGCTGAAGAAGGAGTGACAATTGTTGAATTCAGTTATGGCAGGTAAGAGGGAATATAAATGTATAAATTCAAGGATTATGTGGAGTAAAATAAAGGTTGGATGTGAAAAGTGGGTTACAGTAAGTGTTTATGCACCTGGGGAAGAGAGTGTAGATAAGAGAGAGATTTTGGGAAATGTTGAGTGAGTGTGTGGGGAGTTTTGAACCAAGTGAGAGAGTAATTGTGGTTGGGGATCTTAATGCTAAAGTGGGTAAAAATGTTGTGGAGGGAGTAGTAGGTAAATTTGGGGTGCCAGGGGTAAATGTAAATGGGAACCATTAATTGAGCTATATGTAAAAGAGGTTTGGTAATAAGTAATACAATATTTTATGAAAAAAAGGATAAATAAATATACAAGGTATGATATAGCACACAAGGAAAGTAGTTTGTTAGATTATGTATTGGTGGATAAAAGGTTGATGGGTAGGCTTCAGGATGTACATGTTTATAGAGGGGCAACAAGATATGTCGGATCATTATTTAGTTGTAGCTACAGTTAGAGTAAAAAGGGAGATGGGACAAAAGAAAATGGCAACAGCAAGTAAGAGAGGGTAAAAGTGTATAAACTAAGGAGGAGGAAGTTAGGGTGAGATATAGCAACTATTGGCAGAAAGGTGGGCTAGTGCAAGTAAGTAGTGGGGGGGTTTAAGAGAGTTGGGATAGTTTTTTAAAAAGCAGTATTAGAATGTGGGGCAGAAGTTTGTTATGGAGGGTGGGTGCAGGGGAAAAGAGGAGTGGTGGAATGAAGAAGTAAAGGGTGTGGTAAAAAAGAAAAGGAGCTTTTGAGAGTTTTTTTCAAAACAAAGTGTTAATAGAAGACAAAATTTTGGAAGTAAAGAAAGGTGAAGAGAGTGGTGAGGGGGCAAAAGAAGAGCAGATGGAAGAATGGGAGAGGTTGTCAAGAAATTTTGCTGAAAAAAAAGAAAAAATTTGGAGTGAGATAAACAAGATAAAAAACCTAGGGAAC
Source organism: Cherax destructor (assembly GCA_009830355.1). Taxonomy (NCBI): domain Eukaryota; kingdom Metazoa; phylum Arthropoda; class Malacostraca; order Decapoda; family Parastacidae; genus Cherax; species Cherax destructor. The sequence continues at coordinate 11,376 of WNWK01007747.1, forward strand.
GAATGGATTTGTCAGTTAAAAACAGAGTAGAGGAGTTAGTAGATGGGGGGCTGGGGGTATTGGGTAGATGGCGGGAATATTTTGAGGAATTTTTAAATGTCGATGAAAAAGGGAGGTGGTAATTTCATGTACTGGCCAGGGAGGTACAACATCGTTTAGGAGTGAAGAAGAGCAAGATGTGAGTGTGGGGAAGGTGTGTGAGGCATTACGTATAATGAAAGGGAAAGCAGCTGGAACTGACGGGATCATGACAAAAATGTTAAAAGCAGGGGGATATAGTGTTGGAGCGGTTGGTATTTTTGTTTAATAAATGATGAAAGAGGGAAGGTACCTAGGGATTGGCAGAGAGCATGTATAGTTCCTTTATATAAAGGGAAGGGATAAAAGATTGTAAATTAAGGGAATAAGTTTACTGAGTATACCAGGGTTTTTTTGAAAGAATTAGAGGTAAGACAGAGAGTAGGATTGCAGATGAGCAAGGAGGCTTTAAGTGGGTAGGGGATGTGTAGATCAAGTGTTTACAGTGAAGCATATATGTGAACAGTATTTAGATAAAGGTAGAAAAGTTTTTATTGCATTTATGGTTTAGAAAAGGCATATGATAGAGTGGATAGGGGAGCAATGTGGCAAATGTTGCAAGTGTATGGAATAGGTAGAAAGTTACTGAAGGCTGTAAAGAGTTTTTATGAGGATAGTGAGGCTCAGGTTAGGGTGTTAGGAAGGGGGAGATTATTTCCCCAGTAAAGTAGGTCTTAGACAGGGATGTGTAATGTCACCATGGTTGTTTAATATATTTATAGATGGGGTTGTAAAAGTGTTGGGGAGGGGTGGGATTACATTATGGGAATTAAATGCAAAATGGGAGTTGACAGTTACTTTTAGCTGATGATACTGTGCTTATGGGAGAATTCCAAGAAAAGTTGCAAAGGTTAGTGGACGAGTTTGGGAGGGTGTAAAGGTAGAAGTTGAAAGTGAACATAGATAAGAGTAAGGTGATAGGGTATCAAACAATTTAAAAAAAGAAAAATTAGATATCACTTTGGGAGAGAGGGATTGTGGAAGAAGTATAAATGTTTTCAGATATTTGGGAGTTGATGTGTCAGCGGATGGGTTTATGAAGGATGAGGTTAATCATAGAATTGATGAAGAAAAAAGGTGAGTGGTGTGTTGAGGTATCTGTGGAGACAAAACGTTATCCATGGAGGCAAAGAAGGGAATGTACAAAAGTATAGTGGTACAACACTCTTATATGGGTGTGAAGCATGGGTTGCAAATGCTGCAGCAAGGAGGAGGCTGGAGGCAGTGGAGAGATGTCCTGTCTAAGGGCAATGTGTGGTGTAAATATTATAGAAAATTGGAATGTGGAAAATTGGAGAAGGTGTGGAGTTACTAAAAGTATTTGTCAGAGGGCTGAAGAGGGGTTGTTGAGGTGGTTTGGTCATTTAGAGAGAATGGATCAAAGTAGAATGACTTGGAGCGTATAAATCTGTGGGGAAGGAAGGCGGGGTAGGGGTCGTCCTAGAAAGGTTGGAGGGGGGTAAAGAGGTTTTGTGGGCGAGGGCTTGGACTTCAGCAAGCATGTGTGAGCGTGTTAGATAGGCGTGAACGGAGACGAATGGTTTTGGGACCTGACGAGCTGTTGGAGTGTGAGCAGGGTAACATTTTGTGAAGGGATTCAGGAAACCAGTTAATTGATTTAGTTGGACTTGAGTCCTGGAAATGGGAAGTACAATGCCTGCACTTTAAAGGAGGGGTCTGGGATAGTGACAGCTGGGAGGGACTATTCTCAGCTGTCGTATCTGAGCGCCTCTGCAAAGACAGTGATTATGTATGAGTGTGGTGAAAGTGTTGAATGATGATGAAAGTATTTTCTTTTGGGGATTTTTTCTTTTTGGGGCACCCTGCCTCGTGGGAGACGCACTTGTTAAAAAAAAAAAATTAAACATTACACATCAGTCCTCACCAAACTAATAAGAAGGACTAAACAATTGTACTTCTCTAATTGATTCACCAAAAAGAGGGGTATAAAAAAAACCTGGAAAACATTCTACGACTTTTGGGGCCCCCATATGCACTACACATATGCTGCTATGTATGATAATCTATGTAACTGTATTTGTGTATACCTGAATAAACTTACTTACAAACTGAAAAAAAATTTTGGGTATTGTCATAACTAAACTGAATGAAACAACTATGGCCTATTGATACAGATAACAAAATAAATGACTTTTCAAACCCTATGATCAAATCTCGCCAATAAAATCCCAGGTGCCAAGCCCCAGAGGGTGATTACGATGGGACAACCAACTTCATTCAATCTTGCACCAACCAAGCAAACAAAATTCACCACGATTTTAAGTTACTTAAAAATAAATCAGAAATCTGGCTCAAGTCTCACTATTACTGTACGAGTGGTTCATTTTTCTTTTGCCCACTATTTCATTACTCTTTAACAAACACTAAAAACAAGCACTTTCCCGACATTACTCAAGATAGAAAGGGGTTACACCAATACACAAAGGTGGTGACCCCAGATGTAAATGACTACAAGCCAATATCAAACTTACTGTTGCTATCCAAAATAATCAAAAAACTGTGCACAAGAGATTTCTCCTGTATAACAGCACAAAGCATCCTCAACCCCTGCCAATCTGCCTTCGGGAAAAGCAAAGCACAAACGAAACAATTGAAAAAATGCTAGACCTGCTTTGCAGAGTACTTAAAAAAAATTAATATCCACTAGGACTCTTTATTGATCAAAGGAAAGCTTTTGATACAGTAGACACAGACTATCCTACTCCACAAACTTAATCATTATGGTATAAAAGGCGACGCACTTGCATACTTCAAATCTACCTTAACAGACATTAATACGTCTCTTTAAGAACACAACCTCATCAACAAGACCCCTAGATACTGGAGTACCACGGGAAGTGTCCTTGGCCCCCTGCTCTTCTTCTTATACATCAATGATCCTCCTAATGTATCACAACTACTTAAACCTATTATCTTTGCTGATAATCGACTTATGTCATCTCCCACCCTAATTTTGCCTCACTCAACATTATTGTTAATGAAGAGCTAGTAAAAATATCGCCCCGGATGACTGCCAATAAACTTTACACATAATACTGACAGAACCTTCTACATTATTTTTGGGGAGCAGAACAGGTGATGTCGCACTGAACATTATGATTGACAACACTCATATTGCTAAACATAATGAGGGCAAATTTCTGGGTCTGTACCTTGACAGCAACCTGAAATTTAACACTCATATCCAACACATAACAAAAAAAGTATCCAAAACAGTTGGGATCCTTTCAAAGATTTGTTACTATGTACCACAATCACCCTACTCACACAAAACTATTCACTCATCTATCCCTACCTCACCTATGGTATTTGTGCCTGGGGATCAACAGCAGAAACCAACATAAAGTCAATAATAACCAACCAAAAGCTGCAGTAAGAATTATCACACAATCTAATGCTAGACAACACACACACCCCACTCTTCAAAGGCCTAAACTATACAAAACATTCACACCTACTATGTCAAACCCCATTTACAGAACCTAAATTCTAATATTAACCGGTTCCTAATCTTACTAACACCCCCCATCATCAGCTATGTGAAAAAACCACCTGTTCTTTTTTTGTATCATGAACACATCCAAAACAAAATAGACTTACCTGCAATATCTGTAATTCTCCCTATTTTACACTTACACCCCCACCCATATGACTGTAAACATAAAATTCCTAATATAGTTACTGAGTCCTAAGTTTGCCTGAAATACTCAGAATATAGGAGGTTTTATAGAAACAGTATATCATGCCATGATAAAACCATTCCCATTAATAAATTTAAGAAAATAAGAAAGAAGGAACACTGCAGCAGGCCTACTGACCCATGCGAGACAGCTCCATGACTTCCCGGCTCAGCCCTGATACCGGGATTGTTATGTGTTTTGTACACCTCACTATTATCTAATTAATGATAATCACTTCAGTTACCTAATTTTAACATCAATAATGTATATTAAAATGTAGTGCTCCATAACCTGTGCCAGTATAGAGTAAAATTAGTATTAGTCTGGCCAAATGCCTAGACATGCTAATGGTTTTCTTTGTAATTAATATTTTATAATATGTAAACCACACACTGTAAGCTTTGCAAGGAAATAAACATTTTCATATGTACATAACAGTGGACATTAACCTAAGTAAAAAGAAATTAAAGAACAGACTTAAAGGAAAATAATGGGATGCCTACTCATGTTAAAGCCATTCTTTATATAAACCACTTTAGAAAGAGCTAAAGAAAATCTAATGAATAAGGAATATGAATAGCAGGAAAATTATTCTTATATTGTTAATATGGTAGCAATATGGTACCATATTGTTAATATGGTAGCAATATGGTACCATATTGTTAATATGGGAACAATATGGTACCATATTGTTAATATGGTAGCAATATGGTACCATATTGTTAATATGGTACAATATGGTACCATATTGTTAATATGGTAGCAATATGGTATCATATTGTTAATATGGTAACCTAATATATTCAGTTTAAATGTATTTCTCTGTTACAATTAAGAATACAGTGGACCCCGGTGTTCGTGATTTTTCTTCCAGAATGCTGTTCAAGTGCCGTTACCAACGAAATTTTTTCCCATAAGGAATAATGTAAATTAGACTAGTCCTTTAGACCCCAAATATGCACTTACAAAAGCACTTACAAAAAAACACTTACATAATTGTTCGAGTTTGGAGCATTACGAAATCGGGGGTCCACTGTATATCAAATGCATCTATAAGCCTACGTAAATTATTACTTACTATAATATGAGTTCATTACCTTTGTACCTTGTTCAGCTATCAAAACTTTGGGGTCTAGTCCTTGGACCCATTATGACCTCTAATGTTGAGCTACAGTCCCTGGACCCATTATGTACCTCTGTAATATTGGGGCTACAGTCCCTGGACCCATTATGTACCTCTGTATGTTGAGCTACAGTCCCTGGACCCATTTACCTCTGTAATGTTGAGCTACAGTCCCTGGACCCATTATGTACCTCTGTAATGTTGAGCTACAGTCCCTGGACCCATTATGTACCTCTGTAATGTTGAGCTACAGTCCCTGGACCCATTATGTCCTCTGTAATCTTTTGACTACCACCACAGGATGGGTATGGGGTGCATAATAAAGATATTAAACTGAACATAATATAAATAAGTAACTATTACTGTAATATGATTCTCTCTTTAATGTTAATGTAAATAATTCTGTTTAACCCTTTCAGGGTCGAGACCTCGATTCTTAACTCTCTCTCAGGGTCGAAACATTTTCGGAAAAAAAAAAAAAAAATTCTTGTGAAATGATAGAGCATCTTTTCCGATCATAACGCCACCAAAATTATGAAATTTGGTGAAAACTAAGGAATTATGCTCTGCAAAGTTAGCAGTATCGAAGATATTTACGCTTGGCGATTTCGCCCATTTGAGCCTTTTGGCCAATTCCAATGTCTCAGTCTACGAAAATCATAGCTATTATTGTAGAATTCGATTGAGTACAAGAAACCACCAATTTACCGATTTCAACTACCCAATAAAGCGGTCAGAAATTGGCAATATTCCCAATTTCACACAAATGTCAAAAGATGCCAATTTCAAAATAGGGTCCAGAATAAACAAGACAGACATTCCTGGCACTAAAATAACATTTTAGCTGTTCATTAGTCATGTCTCCAGGCTCCTATTGATTACTTTTGCTTTCCATTTTAAATTTTATTCTCACAAAAATTGAAGATTATCTGTTATGTATACTACTGCATCATTGTAAAAACGGTATAAATACAGTGGTCCCTCGGTTTTCGTGATCCCCAAACTCGAACATTTATGTAAGTGTATTTTCGTAAGTGCTGTTAAGTATATTTTTGGGGTCTGAATAGACTAACCTACGTGACATTATTTCTTAAGGAAAATTAGTTCGGTAATGGCACTTGAGCAGCATTCTGGAGCAATTTTCGGCAAAACCGAGGACCACTGTAATATCAGAGCACTTGTGCAAGAATATTAGACTACCCAGTTGATGTGTATTGGACGCATGGCGTGATTTGTTTACTCTTGAACATAGGCAAAAATCGAACATTTTCGCTACTTTGCGCTCATTTTCCCAAGGTACTTGTCATAGTGAAACCAGTCAAAATTATCTCAATTTCTGTAATATATCATCCATTCTATCAAATGAGACTAAGAAAACGAGAATACAAGCATAAATACCATACGAAAATAGACTGCCAAATTCGCTGTTTAAACCAAAAACACTGTCAGAGTTTTTTCCCTCATTATGACTGTGTGGTACAGGATTTTTTTATACTGTGCACATGACTGCACAGTCCCATTCCTCACATCTAGGCCTACCAGCCTGTTTCTGCTTGATTTGAAGGCACTAGAATTTAGGTGTACTAGTACGTCAAACGCCCTGGTGTGTAAGCCGTACTAGTATGTCAAAAACCTTGAAAGGGTTTTATACCCATGCTTAGAAAGAAGAAATTTTGCAAAATAACTGCATGAAACATAATAAAACACGAGAATTTCCCTCCTTCCCTGAGTGGCGATGTTTTGGTACCCCTGCCATCTCGTGGTGGCAATCTGAAACTCACTTATAGCATTATTTTTATTTTTATTTTATTAACACATGTGATTCCACCAAGGCAAGGTGGCCCAAAGCTTTCTTCATCATTCACTCCATCACTGTCTTGCCAGAGAGGTGCTTTACACTACAGTTATAAAACTGCAACATTAACACCCCTCCTTCAGAGTGCAGACACTGTACTTCCCATCTCCAGGACACAAGTCCGGCCTGCCGGTTTCCCTGAATCCCTTCATAAATGTTACTGCTCCACTCCAACAGCACGTCAAGTATTAAAACCATTTGTCTCCATTCCTCCTATCAAGGGTCACACATGCTTGCTGGGAAATCCAAGCCCTCCACACAAAAACCCCCTTTACCCCCCCCTCCAGCCTTTCGTAGGCCGACCCCTACCCGCCTTCCCTCCACTACAGATTTATACACTCTCGAAGTCATTCTGTCTCGTTCCATTCTCTCTACATGTCCAAACCACCTCAACAACCCCTCCTCAGCTCCTCCTAATTTCCAAACTCCCAATTCTCTGCATTATATTCACACCACACATTGACCTCAGACATGACATCTCCACTGCCTCCAGTTCTCCCCATTGCAACATTCATCACCCATGCTTCACACCCTTTTAAGGTAGGGATAACTATACTCTCAAAATTCCCTCTTTACTTCCATGGACAAAGTTCTTTGTCTCCACAGACTCAGTACTCCACTCACCCTTTTCCCCCCATCAATTCTATGATTCACTATCCTTCATAGACCCATCTGCTGACATGTCCACCCCAAATATCTGATACATTCCTCCTCCATACTCTCTCCCTCCAATCTGATATCCAATCTTTCGTCACCTAATCTTTTTATTATCCTCATCACCTTACTCTTTCCTATATTCACCTTCAATTTTCTTTTTACACACCCTACCAAATTCATCCCAAACCTCTAACCCTTTTCTTCAGAATCTCCCAAAAGCACAGTGTCATCAGCAAAAAGCAACTGTGACAACTCCCACTTTGTATTTGATTCTTTATCTTTTAACCCCACACCTCTTGCCAAGACCCTCCATTCACTTCTCTTACAACCCCATCTATAAATATATTGAACAACCACAGTGACATCCACATCTTTGTCTAAGGCCCACTTTTACTGGGAAATAGTCCCCTCCCTCCTACACACTCTAACCTGAGCCTCACTATCCTCATAAAAGCTCTTACTGCTTTCATTAACCTACCTCCTAGTCCATACACCTCAACATCTGCCACATTGCCCCCTATCCACCTTATCATACGCCTTTTTCCAAATCCATAAATGCCACAAAACCCTTTACCCTTATCCAAATACTGTTCACCTATATGTTTCACTGTAAACATTTGGTCTACACACCCCCTACCTTTCCTAAAGTCCCCTTGTTCATCTGCTATCCTGCTTTCTGTCTTACTCTTATTTCTTTCAATAATAACTCTACCATACACTTTACCAGGTACACTCAACAGACATATTCCCTATAATTTTTGCACTCTCTTTTGTCCCCTTTGCCTTTATACAAAGGAACAATACACTCTCTGCCAATCCATAGGTACCTTACCCTCTTCCTTACATTTATTAAATAATAGCACCAACCACTCAAAACTATATCCCCACCTGCTTTTAACATTTCTATCTTTATCCCATCAATTCAAGCTGCCTTACCCCCTTTCATTCTACCCACTGCCTCAGAAACTTCCCCCACACTCACAACTGGCTCTTCCACACTCCTACAAGATGTTATTCCTCCTTGCCCTATACACAAAATCACAGCTTCCCTGTTTCATCAACATTTAACAACTCCTCAAAATATTCCCTCCATCTTCCCGATACCTCTAACTCTCCATTTAATAACTCTCCTCCTATTTTTAACTGTCAAATCCATTTGTTCCCTAGGCTTCCTCAACTTATTAATCTCACTCCAAAACTTTTTCTTTTTTTCAACAAAATTTGTTATAACATCTCACCACTCTCTCATTTGCTCTCTGTTTCTTGCTTCACCACTCTCTTAACCTCTCTTTTTCTCTCCATATACTCTTCCCTCCTTGCATCAATTCTACTTTGTAAAAACCTCTCATATGCTAACTTTTTCTCCCTTACTACTCTCTTTACATCATCATTCCACCAATCGCTCTTCTTCCCTCCCGCACTCACTCGCCTGTAACCACAAACTTCTGTTGAACACTCTAACACTACATTTTTAAATCTACCCCATACATCTTCACCCCATTACCACACTCTCACTAGCCCATCTATCCTCCAATAGTTGTTTATATCTTACCCTAACTGCCTCCTCTTTTAGTTTATTAACCTTCCCCTCTCTCTTACTGCTTCTATTTTCCTTGTATCCCATCTACCTTTTACTCCCACTGTAGCTATAACTAAAAAGTGATCTGATATATCTGTGGCCCCTCTATAAAAATGTACATCCTGAAGTCTACTCAACAGTCTTTTATCTACCAATACATAGTCCAACAAACTACTGTCATTACGCCCTACATCATATCTTGTATACTTATTTATCCTCTTCTTCTTAAAATATGTATTACCTATAACTAAACCCCTTTCTATACAAAGTTCAATCAAAGGGCTCCATTATCATTTCCTGGCACCCCAAACTTACCTACTACACCCTCTCTGCATGTTTCTCCCACTTTAGCATTTAGGTCCCTACCACAATTACTCTCTCATTTGGTTCAAAAGTTCCTATACATTCGCTTAACATCTCCAAACGTAGATCTACGTTTTATTTTTCATTCCTTCAAATTTAGTGCGTAGGCCTGAGTTGCCTGGGACATGAGAGAAATGGGTCTGCGCTCTCAGTGTCGCAGTATTAAAAAATCTGGGACCATTTAGTACTTTGTGGGAGCACTAGTTCAATTGAGTGTCAGCTAGAGCAAATAGTGTGGCAAACACCAGGGATTCACTGATGTCATGTCACATTAACACTCCCCTTATAAAGGAAAGTAAAAATAGGTTAGATAAATACATGAGTGGCTGTGGGTGGGGTGAGTTGGACCTGACTAGCTTGTGCTACTAGGTCTGATGCCATGCACCTTCCTTCAGAGGATGTGACCTGACTAGGTGGGTCATTGGTCTAAGCCGGAGTGACATGGACCTGCCTTGCATGGGCCAGTAGGCCTGCTGCAGTGTTCCTTCTTTTTTTGTTGTTATGTATTCGGCAGGCTGGCTGGCTTTGGCTGTCTCTGGCTGCCTATATCTGTCTATATCTGTCTATATATCTGTCTATATCTGTCATATCTGTCTATATCTCTTTCTATATCTATCTGTCCTATATCTCTGTCTATCTATATATATCTGTAATATTTTCTCTCACATGTAAAATAAGTACAGTTATTATACATAGTGTAAATTACCTAGGATAACCCAAAATTCCAGGCAAAGTGCTATACAATGCTTGTAGATATAAGACATAATAAGCATGACTGGCAAGTAATCGCTTTGTCATGTCACTTCTGCATCGTGTATAATACCTGTTCGTTTACGAGCCGCACTCGTAACGAGGGTTCCCTGCTCACATTCATCAAAGTCATTGGACTGTCAGTGTTATCTGACACTTGTCATAACACCATTCTTCAAGGAGTTTCATATTATACTCCAGGCACACATAGGCAGGCAGACAGAAAGACAGATAAGCAGAGCTAGACAGATAGATAGACAGACACATAGATAGACAGACAGATAGATAGACAGACACATAGATGAAAAGACAGACAGACAGATATATAGACAGATAGATAGACAGACAGATAGATAGACAGACAGATAGATAGACAGACAGATAGATAGACAGATACAGACAGGGGAAAACAAAGCGGGTTCCCTGCCCATTCATTCATCAATGTCACTGCCTTATCATAGTTACCTGACAATTGGCATAACACCATTCTTCAAGGAGTTTCATATATACTCCAGGATGTCTAAAACATTGCTGGGACCTATAAATACTTCGTATATATTTATAGACAATAATAAATAAGGCAGGTGAATATGTTCACCTGTTGGTGATTGTGACTACAGTCATCCTTGGTTTTGCTTGTCCCAGTTCTCCCGATTTTGGTTTTCGCCGACTTTTTCAGGGAAAATTTGTCTTAGTTTTCGCCATTGTTTAGTTTTCGCCGACCGTATGGGACCTGTCCACCAGTGCCGCGCACATAAAAGGCCGAGGCCCGCCACCCCACCTCCCCCGCTCATTGTCACGCAGTCTAGCATTGTTTATGCTTGGTGAACATCACCCCATGAGTTTATACAAAACATTTATTAACAATTCCCTTGTTTTGGTTAATTATTGTGTGTGACTACTAAATATGCTACCATGGGCCCAAAGAAAGCTCCTAGTGCCACTTCTTTGGTAAAGAAAGTGAGGAACACTGTAGAAATGAATAAAGAAATAATAGAAAAATATGATAGTGGTGTACGTATTGCCGAGCTCGCCAGGATATAAAAAAAAACCCATCAACCATCAGTTCCATTGTGGCAAAGAGAAAGGAAATCACGGAAGCTAATGTTGCGAAAGGGGTGAATACTATAACGAAACAGAGATCACAAACAATGGAAAATATGGAGAAATTGTTATTGGTGTGGATAAACCAAAACTGCTAGCGGGTGATAGTGTGTGCAATCCATCATAGTGAAAAAGCAAGGCAGTTGCATGCCGATCTTGTAAAGAAAATGCCTGGAACCAGTGTTGAGGTTGATGAATTAAGGCCAGCAAAGGCTGGTTCGAAAACTTCAAGAAGCGAAGTGGCATACACAGTGTTGTAAGGCATGGTGAGGGTGCCAGTTCAGATAAAGATGGGGCTGAAAAATTTGTGCGTGAGTTTAAAGAATATGTAGAGGCAGAAGAATTTAAACCCCAACAAGTGTTTAATTGTGACGAAACAGGCCTCTTTTGGAAGAAATGCCAAGGGAGGACCTACATCACGCAGGAGGAAAAGGCAATGTCAAGACACAAGCCTATGAAAGACAGGCTAATTCTTATGTTATGTGGGAACGCTAGTGGGGATTTAAAAGTGAAGCCTTTCTCGTGTATCACTCTGAAAATCCCAGAGTGTTCAGGAACTACAGTGTTGACAAGAGTAAACTGTGTGTTTTGGAAGTCTAATGCTAAGGCATGGGTCACTAGGAAATTTTCCTGGAATGGTTTAATCAAGTGTTTGGCCCCAGTGTGAAGAAATATCTATTGGAGAATAAATTGCCACTAAGTGCCTCCTGGTAATGGACAATGCTCCTGGTCATCCTCAAGACTTGGAAGACCAAATGCCTAAGGAATTCAAATTTGTAAAAGTGAAGTTCTTGCCTCCTAACACCCTCCTCTCCTCCAGCCCATGGACCAGCAGGTCATTGCAAACTTCAAAAACTGTACACCAAAGCAATGTTTCAAAGGTGCTTTGATGTAACCTCAGACACTAGATAGACCCAAAAAGAGTTCTGGAAGGCTCGCTCGATATCTTCCATTGCATAGGCCTTATAGATAAAGCTTGGCAGGGAGTGACCTCCAGGACAATGAACTCTGCTTGGAGAAAGTTGTGGCCAAATTTTGTCCCAGAGGGGGATTTTGAAGGGTTTGAAGCTAACCCTGATGAACCTATGGAAGTTGTGGAAAGTATTGTGGAATTGGGGACTTCTATGGGGTTGGATGTGAATGGAGAGGATGTGGAAGAGTTGGTGGAGGACCACAATGAAGATCTAACCACTGAAGAGCTACAAGAGCTTGAGCTGCAACAACAACAAAACAGATCTGAGGAAATTGCTCAGTGGGGGAAGAAAGATGTAAGGTGCCTTCTTCAGAGATTAAGGAGATTTGTGCAATGTGGAGTAGGGTGCAATCATTTGTGGAGGAACATCACCCTGACAAAGATGTTGCAATCCGTGCTGGCTACTTTTACAATGACAATTCCATGTCCCATTTTAGGGACATTTTAAAGAGCCGCCAGATACAGAGCTCTCTGGACAGGTATTTACTGCCACAGGTGTGCAGTGACTCACAAGCTGGTCCTAGTGGGATTAAAAGACAAAGAAGGAAGTGACCCCAGATGAGGACTTGGTACCTAGAGTCCTTATGGAGGGGGATTCCCCTTCCAAAATTAGGGTCTCTTCCCTCTCCCTCTTCCCTCTCTCCCATCCAGCAACAACAGTCTTCAATAAAGGTAGTGCCACATTCAGTTCATTCATTTGTGCATGTAAATCTATCTTTAAGGCCCCCCCAAAATATTTTTTCCCAAACTTATGGGTTTCTGAAATGGATTAATTGAATTTCCATTATTTCTTATGGGGAAAATAGTTTTGGTTTTGCGATTTTGGTTTTAGCCAATCCATCTGGAACGGATTAAAATCGAAAACTGAGGGATGACTGTATTTGAGTACTATTTCAGTACCTAATATTAGTGTTAGAACAAAGATTGGCTATGAAATCACAAGAACTATTATAAATTGTAATTATCAGAACATAAAAATTATATAAATTAAAATAAAAACTAGAAAAAGTATATCGGCAATACTTCTGCAAGCGGCAGGACTTGATGTTGCCGTCAGGTGAGCATCCAGCACCAACTTGGCGGGCTTATATCTCGGTAAGTACTGGCCCTAAAAAAAAAATTTTTGTAGCCTATCCTGTTTATAAAAATGCGCTCTTCATTCTTTTTTTTTTTTTTAATTTTTTTTTTTCAAAATATTTGGAGCAGTACACGAGTGAACGTAGATCTACGTGTGGACAGTTTAAGGGTTAAGGGGAAAATTGTTCGGTAATGGCACTTGAGCAGCCTTCTGGAATGAATTATGCTCGTAACTCGGGGGTCCACTGTATGTCTTGCTACTTCTAATTGATAGGTTAATTAAGTGTATTCTAACCTAACCACTCTGTAATCCAGCAAACCCATTAATCCAGCACACTACAGGTCCCAATGATGCTGGATTAGTGATAGCAACCTATAAAATAGATTTGAAATGAAAGGTGATATGAAAAGGACCTGGCAAACCCTCTCCAACATTTTGGGCTCTAGAAAACTGTCTAGAAATAGAGAGGTAAACTTAATTAAACCAGATAAACCTCACATACAGCCTATAAACACAACAAACAAATTTAATGTCTTCTTTTCTACTGTAGGATCAAAGCTAGCAAGCAAAATTCTAAGCTCAAATACTCAGCCGAAAGACTACCTCACTGGCAACTACCCAAATATACTCTATACCTAGCTCCAACTAACACTACTGAAGTCTCACATATCATTAAATCATTAAAAAACAAAGTAGGAGATTTAAATAACTTGTCACCATTCATATATAAAAATCAGCTCACGTGCTGTCACCCATTATTGCAACATTGTTTAAAAATCTGTTGAGTCCTCACCTTCCCATCCATACTCAGGACAGCAAGGGCTACCCCAATCCTCAAGGGAGGTGATCCAACTGATCTGAATAACTAAAGACCTATATCAAACTTGCCCTTACTTTCTAAATTATTGAGAAAATAACACACCTTATATCCAACAACATACTTAACCCCTGCCAGTTTGGGTTTAGACCAAAAAAAAGTACTAATGATGCTACTATACAAATGCTTGAACTTATACAGGAGCCCCACTTTTACGGTAGGTTAGGTTCCAGGCTACCACCGGAAAGCGGACAATGTCGGAAAGCAGAACGCTATTTTTATAAATGCATAAAAAATGCCAGATAACAAGTTTATACTAACATATACAGTAGACTGTTGTTTAACATGGTTTTATTTGGCAAGTTTTGGTTATAGAACTATTGAAGAATTGTGGCATATTTTTGTATAACACTTTGTAAAATCAACTTAACACGGTTCAGTTTGCGGGGGAAAAAAAATTGGAGCGTCACCCATGGGATACACTCTGCCTGGCTGTGGGTTAGATCACTGAATCAAGGGGAAGATCACTGCCATCTAAAAAAACTTGTTTGGCTTTTGGGGACTCCCAGGAATGTACAGTGGACCCCGACTATTTGAACTTAATCCATTCCAGGAGCTAGTTCTCAACACAAAATGTTCGAGTGGTGATTTAATTTTTCCCATAAGAAATAATGGAAATACAATTAATCCGTTCCTGCTGTCAGGAGGCATGACAAAATAGTACTTCACTGTGAATTATTATCAACTCGACAGCTTATTTATCTATCAATTCATCTAATATGACATAATAAACAATATAAATAACATAAAAACCTGATATACACTCTAGAATGAATAAAATATGTATGTCATTCGAATGTGGTGGCTGGGAAGGATGGTGGTGGCGGGTATTCTCGCTACAGCTGTGAAAACATCTTCCCATTCTTTCCTCCTTCAGACGTGTTAGTCAAGAGAAAACGGAGTTTGTAATGCTATCTGCATTATATCACTTCCAGTCAGCTTCAAGGAGTGAACAGAAATCATACGTGTCAGGCTGGTTACAGCAACAACAACTGGTTTGTTTACAAAACTCCCAAACGTTCATTTAATCTTGTTTACTCACCACTGCCTCTACCACCACTGCCTCTACCACCACTGCCTCTACTACCACTGCCTCTCTACTGCCTCTACTACCACTGCCTCTACCACCACTGCCTCTACCACCACTGCCTCAACCACCACTGCCTCTACCACCACTGCCTCTACAACCACTGCCTCAACCACCACTGCCTCTACCACCACTGCCTCTACCACCACTGCCTCTACCACCACTGCCTCTCACCACTGCCTCAACCACCACTGCCTCAACCACCCTGCCTCTACCACTACTCAACCACCACTGCCTCTACCACTACCTCAATAACCACTGCCTCTACCACCACTGCCTCTACCACTACTGCCTCTCACCACTGCCTCTACCACCACTGCCTCCCCACCACCACTGCCTCTACCACCACTGCCTCTCACCACTGCCTCTACCACCACTGCCTCTCCCACTGCCTCCCCTTATGAACAAACTCCAAACAATTATAATTAAGTGTGAAATGTCTGGATGAGCGTGCAGGGTAATGTTCTCTTGAGTGTAAACAAGCGGGACCTGCTCTCCAAGCGCCTGGGCGGACAGGTGATGGACGCACTTGTTCGAATCGTGATATTTTGTTTGCATGGCGATATCGATTTTCTTGTTCTAATAACGATATGTTCTATTGCCGAGCCCGTTCGAATAGCAGGGGTCCACTGTAACCCTATTTTTCCCATAAGTTCTTCAGTTTGTCTAGCACGGTTTTTAACTCCACAGTTTTCAGGAACGTAACTACCGTGTAAAACGATGGTCTACTGTTTAAGTTAGCAATAGAACTTGGCATTAAAAAACAATAAAAAATTAAATACACACACAGTACACACAATACATGCCTTAAAATATTTGTAGTCCTAATGTAGAGTGAGAGGTGAGTAGTATTTATTAAGAAGTCAGGTGTGGGAGGTAGTAGCCAGCCAGACCCCACCCACACATAATATACAACATTTAAAAAAACGGAATGGTAAAAAGTATATACAGTAGGGCCCCGCTTTACAGCGTTTCTTTTACAGAATTCCGCTAATATGGACATTTCAAATTATGACCAAAACTCAATATACGGCTCCACTCACTTGACTTTCTAGTACAGTCACCGTACCCTTCCTGGTTTGTTTACATTATCCGTGAGCTCCATGAGCACCACGTCTCTCCATTATGTCTGGAAACTTTCCAAAATTTCAAGTGTTTTAACCTTTGGGTCAATCCATACTAGTACGTTTTACAAGCAGGGGTTGGTGCCGTACTAGTACGCCCAAATTCTAACGGCCTCAATTTAAGCAGAAAACGTCTGGTAGGCATACATATGAAAGAATGGGTCTGTGTGGTCAGTGTGCGCAGTATATATAAAAAAATCCTGCAGCACACACTGCATAATGAGAGAAAAAAAACCTGACCGTTCTTTTCGATTAAAACAGCGACTTTGCAGTCGATTTTCGTATGGTATTTATTGATGTATTATTGTTTTCTTGGTATCATTTGATAGAATGGAAGATATATTACAGAAATAGTGATGATTTCGATTGGTATGACAATGACAAGTACCTTGAAATTGAGCTCAAAGTAGCGAAAATGTTCACTTTTTGACGATGTTCAAGAGTAATCACACCATGCGTCCAATACACATCAACTGGCGAGTCTTATATTCATGCACAAGTGCTCTGATATTATTTATACCATTTTTACAATGATGCAGTTGTATACATAATAGTAAATCTTCTATTTTTGTGTGAGAATAAAAATTCAAAATGGAAAGCAAAAGTAATGGAACAGGGGCCTGGAGACGTGGCTAATGAACAGAGAACATGTTATTTTTGTGCCAGGAATGTCTGGCTTGTTTACTCTGAACCCTATTTTGAAATTGGCATAGTTTGAAATTTGTGTGAAATTGGAAAATTGACATTTTCTGACCACTATTTTGTGTAGATAAAATTGGTAAATAGGCGGTTTCTTGTACTCAATCGATAGAAGAAATGGAGTTCTAGCGAAATAGCTATAATTGTAAGAGATTGAAACATTGGAATTTGTCGAAAATAGGGCTCAAGTGGGTGAAATCGCCGATGCGTCAGTGTCATAGATAACACTAACTCGCGAAAGCATAATTCTGTTATTTTTTTATCAAATTTCATAATTTTGGTGGCGTTATGATCAGAAAAAGATTCTCTATCATTTGATAAGAAACAATTTTTTTTTTTTCAAAATTTTCACCCCAGAACACGTTTCCAAGAAGGCATGTCGACTCCCAAAGGACCCCAGGATTACGTACTGCTCCAAACTCGAACAATTATGTAAGTGTATTTTTGTAAGTGCTTTTGTAAGTGTATTTTGGGGGTCTAAAAGGACTAATCTAATTTACATTATTCCTTATGGGAACAAATTCGTTCGGTAACGGCACTTGAATAGCATTCTGGAACGAAATAATGACGTAATTCAGGGGTCCACTGTAATAATAATAATAATAATTTTGTCAGAGCATCATTCTTTCTAAAAATTACATGAGAATAGAAATGTTGGTCTTTATTTATTCTATTGTACCACTGTGGAGACAACTTGTACACAATAAGTTGTTTGTATGAATGTGTATCAACCATAACTAGTTGGTTTGTTTACATAAGTACTCTGTAGCTCTATCTTACTCTCTCTTGTTTATTTGTTTTTATCTCACTTACTCACTTCTCACCCTACATTAACCCTTTGACTGTCGGAGACCCTTTCTGAAACTGTCATTTCATGTCACAAATATTCGAAAAAAAAAAAAAAATTCTTATCAAAATGTTAAGATTATTTTTTTGATTGTTTAAATCCCCAAAAAATTTTTGCGATCAGTACTTACCGAGATATAGAGCGGTAAAGTTGGCAAAATGAGCTGCTATGGCAACAGCAGCGAATGCCACTCACCCGTAAACTTTGGTTTACTTCCTTTCGTAGGTTTCTTGTTTTATTTCACTATTTTATTTTTTACGTAACTTATGTGGCCTGTGAGACCAAAGTAAGGTGCAATGTATATATATACACTCGTTGTATGCAACACAATAATTGCACAAACATTAGTATCATTATATTGTTTACAAAACTTGTTTACACCAACAATAAAAAAAATTGTTTATTACTATTGTTCTATAATATATATACACATATATAATGACTAGACACTTTCCATCAACTGCAATTAGCACTTCAAAACTCCAAGCTATGTGTGTATGTGTGTGTATGTGTACTCACCTATTTGTACTCACCTATTTGTGGTTGCAGGGGTCGAGTCATAGCTCCTGGCCCCGCCTCTTCACTGATTGCTACTAGGTCCTCTCTCTCCCTGCTCCATGAGCTTTATCAAACCTAGTCTTAAAACTATGTATGGTTCCTGCCTCCACTATGTCGCTTTCTAAGCTATTCCACTTCCTGACAACTCTATGACTGAAAAAATACTTCCTAACATCCCTTTGACTCATAGGAGTCTTCAACTCCCAAATTTTGACCCCTTGTTTCTGTGTCCCCTCTCTGGAACATCTTGTCTCTGTCCACCTTATCTATTCCTCGCAGTATTTTATATGTCGTTATCATGTCTCCCTAACCCTCCTGTCCTCTAGTGTCGTCAGGCCGATTTCCCTTAACCTTTCTTCGTAGGACAACCCCTTAGCTCTGGGACTAGTCTTGTTGCAAACCTTTGCACTTTCTCTAATTTCTTGACGTGCTTGACCAGGTGTGGGTTCCAAACCGGTGCTGCATACTCCAGTATGGGCCTGACGTATATGGTATACAGAGTCTTGAATGATTCCTTAGTGAGGTATTGGAACGCTATTCTTAGGTTTGCCAGCCGCCCGTATGCTGCAGCAGTTATCTGATTGATGTGTGCCTCAGATGTGCTGTATTATACTCACCCCAAGATCTTTTTCTTTGAGTGAGGCTTGCAGTCTTTGGCCACCTAGACTATACTCTGTCTGCGGTCTTCTTTGCCCTTCCCGATATTCATGACTTTACATTTGGCAGGGTTAAATTCAAGGAGCCAGTTACTGGACCAGGCTTGCAGCCTGTCCAGGTCTCTTTGTAGTCCTGCCTGATCCTCGACTGATTTTATTCTTCTCATTAACTTCACATCATCTGCAAACAGGGACACTTCTGAGTCTATCCCTTCCGTTATGTCATTCACATATACCAAAAACAGTACAGGTCCTAGGACTGACCCTTGTGGAACTCCACTCGTCACAGGTGCCCACTCTGACATCTTGTCACGTACCATGACTCGTTGTTGCCTCCCTGTCAGATATTCTCTGATCCATTGCAGTGTTTTTCCTGTTACGTGTGCCTGATCCTTTAGCTTTTGCATTAACCTCTTGTGAGGAACTGTGTCGAACGCCTTCTTGCAGTCCAAAAATGCAGTCTATCCACCCTCTCTCTCGTGTCTTACTTCTGTTACCTTATCATAAAACTCCAGTAGGTTTGTGACACAGGATTTTCCTTCCCTGAAACCGTGCTGGTTGTCGTTTATAAGCTTGTGTCTTTCTAGGTGCTCCACCACTCTCCTCCTGATGATCTTCTCCATGACTTTGCATACTATACACGTCAGTGACACAGGTCTGTAGTTTAATGCCTCGTGTCTGTCTCCTTTCTTAAAAATTGGGACTACATTTGCCATCTTCCACGCCTCAGGTAGTTGCCCAGTTTCAATGGATGTGTTGAAGATTTGTGTTAGTGGCACACACAACATCTCTGCTCCCTCTCTAAGGACCCACGGAGAAATGTTGTCCGGTCCCACCGCTTTTGAGGTATCGAGTTCACATAGCAGCTTTTTCCCACCTCCTCCTCGGTTGTGTGTATTTCATCCAGCACTTGTTGGTATACCTCCTATTCTGAATTCCTGGAGTCCTACCTGTCTCCTGTGTAAATACTTCTTTAAATCTCATGTTGAGCTCCTCACATACCTCTTGGTCGTTTATTGTGAACTCCCCACCTTCCTTTCTCAGCCTGATTACCTGGTCCTTGACTGTTGTTTTCCTCCTGATGTGGCTATACAACAGCTTGGGTCAGACTTGACTTTTGATGCTATATCATTTTCATATTGTCGCTGAGCCTCCTTCTTACCTGTGCATATTCGTTTCTGGCTCTTCGGCTAATCTCTTTATTTTCCTGGGTCCTTTGTCTTATGTACTTTTTCCATTCTCTATTACACTTACTTTTTGCCTCCCTACACCTCTGGGTGAACCAAGGACTCGTTCTGGTCTTCCCATTCCTTGTGTGTATGTGTGTGTGGTGTGTGTGAGTCAGGGTAAGGCAGCTGTCAAAATGACATATTATACCATTACTCACCACCCCACACTGCCTGTCAACCTGTCAACACAAAAGAGGACCCATGTCTTCTTCCCCACAACCTCCTTCCTTTCCTTCATACCTACCTTCCTAGCTTCCTTTCTTCCTTCATACCTACCTTCCTAGTTTCCTTTCTTTATGTCTTTCTTTCTAACATATTTCCTTCCTGCCTTCCTTTCTTCCTTCATTCCTTCCTTTATTTATTCCTTCCTTACTTCTTTTGTTCCTTCCTTCCTCTCATCTCTTCCTTCCTTCCTTTCTCTCTTTCTTTCTTTCTTAATTCCTTCCTTCTTCCTTTCCTCCTTCCTTCTTCTTTCCTTCCTTCCTCTCATCTCTTCTTTCCTTCCTTCCTTCCTCTCATCTCTTCTTTTATTCCTTCCTTCTTCTCATCTCTTACTTCCTTCCTTACTTTTTTCTTCCTTCCTTCATTCCTTCCTTCTGGTATCCTGGGCATTTTTTCGGTCAGAAACTCCTCAAAACCATGAAATATATCTTCAGAGACACTTCCATCAGTGTTAGAGCTATCATTGAGGAAGAGAACAGTCCCAGATGCCCCAAGGAGTCAGATAATTCTTACCACTAGGCATGCTAAACAAGAACTACTGAAATGGCGTTCCCACAATGCACCACTGGCTGCCCGATTTTTTTTATACTGCGCACACTGACCACACAGACCCACTCTCTCACATGTAGGCCTACCAGCTTTCTCCTGCTTGATTTGAGGCCGCTAGAATTTATGCGTCTAAATACGTCGAAACATTGGCTCGTAAGATGTATATATACGACCGAAACAGTCAAAGGGTTAAGACTACAAATATTTTAAGGCAAGTATTGAGTGTACTGTACAGTGGTCCCCGAGTACGAACACCCCGGAAATCATACAATTATGTAAGTACAGTAGACCCCGGCTAATGAAAAAAATCATTCAGAAGCCTGCTCAAGTGCCATTACGAACAATTTACTTCCTTAAGAAATAATGTCACGTAGGTTAGTCTATTTCTGACCCCAAAATACACTTCCACAAGCACTTACAATATTATACTTACATAATTGTACGATTTCGGTGTGTTTGTTAGCCGGGGTCCACTGTATAATATTGTAAGTGCTTGTGGAAGTGTATTTTGGGGGTCTGAAATAGACTAACCTACGTGACATTATTCCTTAAGGGAGTAAATTGCTTCGTAATGGCACTTGAGCAGGCTTCTCGAATGAAGTTTTGCGTTACTCGGGGTCCACTGTATATGCATTGTATCACTCTAGAGAGCTTTAAGCATCGTAGTATAGTATGTGTGGGTGGGGTGACCAGGAGGGCTACTACACCTGACTTCTTACACTAAATACTACTCACCTTTTGCCCTACATTAAGACTACAAATATTTTGAGGTAAATAATGAGTGTACTGTGTGTGTATTTTACTTTTTAATGCCTAGTTCTATTGCTAACTTAATATATGTTAGTGTAAACTTGTTATCTGGCATTTATATGTATTTATAAAAGGAAAATAATGGAGTTCTCCTTTTCGGCAAAGTCTGCTTTCCAGCAGTAGCCTGGAACCTAACCTGCCGTTTAAGTGGGGCCCTACTGTATACTCAACAGGCTTATTCCCCTATAATTTTTACATTCTTTTTTATCCTCTTTGCCTTTATACAAAGAAGCTATAAATGCTGTCTGCCAATCAATAGGTATCTTCCCCTCTTCCATACGTTTATAAAATAAATGCACCAATCATTCCAAAACTATATCCCCACTTGCTTTTAATATTTTTGTCTTTATCCCATCAATCTCAGCTGCTCTACCCCCTTTCATTCTATCCACTCCTCATGCACCTCCCCCACTCTCACAACTGGCTCCTCTTCACTCCTACAAGAAGTTATACCTCCCTGCTCAATGCATGAAATAACACCTTCCCTATATTCATCAACATTTAATAATTCCTCAACATATTCTCTCCATCTTTTCAATATTGTATTTCCAACTCTCTATCTAATAACTCTCCCCTCCTATTGTTAACTGTCAAATCAATTCATTCCGTAGTCTTTCTTAACTTATTAATCTCACTCCAAAACTTTTTCTTATTCTCGGCAAAATTTGCTGATAGCATTTTACCCATCCTCTCATTTACTCTCCTTTAACATCCCTTTACCACTCTCTTAACCTCTCTTTTTCTCTTCATATACTCCTCCCTCCTTGTATCACTTCTTTGTAAAAACATTTCATATGCTAACTTTTTCTCTCTTACTACTCTCTTTACCTCATCATTCCACCAATCACTCGCCTTCCCTCCCACACCCACTTTCTTGTAACCACAAACTTCTGCTGAACATTCTAACACTACATTCTTAAATCTACCCCATACATCTTCAACCTCATTGCCTATACTCTCACTAGCCCACTTTTTTTCCAATACAGTGGACCCCCGGAGTGTATTTTTGGGGGTCTAAAAGGACTAGTCTAATTTACATTATTCCTTATGGGAATAAACTCGTTTGGAAATGGCACTTGAACAGAATTCTGGAACGAAAAAATCACGAAAACCGGGGGTCCACTGTAGTTGTTTATATCTTATTCTAACTGCCTCCTCCTTTAATTTATAAGCCTTCACATCCCTCTTACTTGCTAATGCCGTTCTCCTTGTACCGTTTACTCTCACTGTGGTTTCTCTATAAACATGCACATCCTGAAGTCTACCATGGCAGTGACCTCCATTGAAGACACTGCAAAACTCAAAGCGGACATCAACCAAATCTTCAAATGGGCCACTCAAAACAATATGAAGTTCAACGAGGAGAAATTTCAACTACTCAGATATGGAAAACTTGAGGAAACAAAAAAATGTATCAAGGTATACGACAAACTCTAACCATACAACAGAGCGAAAAAGTAATGTGAAGGACTTCGGAGTGATAATGTCAGAGAATCTCGCCTTTAATTAAAGACCACAAGAATGTATATACCTCATCTGCTAGGAAAATTATAGGATGGATAATGAGAACCTTCAAAACTAGGGATGCCAAGCCCATGATGACACTCTTTAAATCACTTATTCTTTCTAGGCTGGAATACTGTTGTACACTAACAGCCCCCTTCAAGGTTAGCAACATTGCAGACCTGGAGTGTGTACAAAGAACTTTCACAGCACACATAAGTACGATAAAGCACCTAAATTACTGGGAATGGTTGAAGGTCCTTGATCTGTGTTCCCTGAAATGCAGGCGAGAGAGATACATGATAATATACACTTGGAAAATCCTAGAGGGATTAGTACCAAACTTGCACACAAAAATCACTACCTATGAAAGCAAAAGACTCAGCAGGAGATGCAACATTCCCCCGATGAAAAGCAGGGGCGCCACGAGTACACTGAGAGACAACACCATAAGTGTCCAGGGCCCAAGACTGTTCAACTGTCTCCCAGCATACATTAAGGGGATTACCAATAGACCCCTCGCTGTCTTCAAGCAGGCACTGGACAGGCACCTAGTCAGTACCTGACCAACCGGGCTGTGGTTCGTACGTCAGTTTGCGTGCAGCCGGCAGTAACAGCCTGGTTGATCAGACCCTGATTCACCATGAGGCCTGGTCTCAGACCTGGCCGTGGGGGAGTTGACCCCCGAAACCCTCTCCAGGTAAACTCTAGGTAATCAGTCTTTTATCTACC
Source organism: Cherax destructor (assembly GCA_009830355.1). Classification (NCBI taxonomy): domain Eukaryota; kingdom Metazoa; phylum Arthropoda; class Malacostraca; order Decapoda; family Parastacidae; genus Cherax; species Cherax destructor. The sequence goes on from WNWK01007747.1 coordinate 35,530, forward strand.
AATACATAGTCCAACAAACTCTCAGTACACCCTATATCATATCTTGTATATTTATTTTCCTTTTTATCTTAAAATATTTGGCAAATAGATCAAAGCAGCTCAAACTAACCCATGTATATATATACAAAATTGTAAACAAGTACCTTGCTACAAATATTTTCCAATTTAAGATGACAAGTTACAATGGTATTAGGGGATGTGAATATAAATGCTGGTGGCCACTCCTCAACCACCTTTTATTACACAGTCATAAAGGTATGGCATGGATTCCCACTCATGAAGAAGTCAGTTTTAGTATATAAATTAAGATAATATCTTTATTTATACAAGTACAGTCACCCTGGCTCCGTGGGAGATGGCCGACTTGTTGAAAAAAAAAAAAAGTACAGTACATGTACAAGGTTTACAGGCCATAGCTGACATCAATAACATACTACTATGTAGAAAACTGCTTGTTATGCAGAGCATTTCAGGCAAATTAGGTCAGTTTGTCCCAGGATGCGACCCACATCAGTCCACTAACACCCAGGTACCCATTATTACTGATGAGTGAACATAGGTGGCATCCTGGGAGTTAGTGGAATGGTGTGGGTGGCATCCTGGTTGTTACTGGACTGGTGGGGGTCGCATCCTGGGTGTTAGTGGACTGGTGTGGGTAATATCCTGGGTGTTAGTGGACTGATGTGGATCACATCCTGGGTGTTAGTCGACTGGTGTGAGTCGCATCTTGGGTGTTAGTGGACTGGTGTGGGTGGCAACCTGGGTGTTACTGGACTGGCGTGGGTCGCATCCTGGGTGTTAATGGACTGGTGTGAGTAATATCCTGGGTGTTAGTGTGCAAGAACAAAGTGCCATAATCCCAGAGGGGAACTTAAGTGCCGTGTGAAATAACAAAACGGAACGATTATTTGTCAGAGGAAGGAAGTCTCCCTGAAAATAGGGTAAAGATAGATCTGTATAGTGAATATCAGTGGTGCCGTAGTATACAGATAAGTTAATAGATGTTAAAGTGAAAAATAAGGCGGAAGTGTAGGCCTAACGAGTTTCGTGTTTGAAATCAGTTGCCAGCAGCCGCGGTCTTTACCACGCAACTCCGTGTATTGATAATTTTAAACTGTTAGTATACCTGACCAAAATCTAGTGATTACATTGATATAAAAAAAAAAAATTCTATGAAATACGAATAGATGCACAATCTTGAGGAAATACATAATTTGTCCAGCTGAAAAATACGATAAACAGTGTAAAGTTGTGAGTTGTCAGTGAACGATTTCAACAACATAAGACCGTATATCTTCCAGTCATCATAGAAAAAACAGCAGTGTTGTGGTGTAGAAAAAACAAAAACTAAACCCAGTAGAGTGAACCATAAGTGCATAAAAACCCAGGTGTTAAACTGGGGTGAGGTTTACCAGGGTGCCAGAAGTAAACAGGGTGCTAGAGGTAAACCAGTGTGCCAGAGGTACGGCCGCCCATCACAGTAGGAGCTGCCAGAAGCACCGGTTTTTTCTCCAACACACAAGTTATACTTTTGTATCATACTGATCATTATTACTCTGTTTAATCATCTTCTAGTGGTCTGTCTCGCGTAAGCCAAATAATCCCTACAGGATTCATTAAATAAGTGACACTGGATCTCGTCAGATCCAAGAAATAAGGGAACCATTGACCGGATTCAAAACTGGTATCCTCGACCGGATTCAATAAGCAGATGGAGTTTTAGGGGACCTTATCAAACACCCAAACAATAACAATAACTTAAAGCGGTAAGATTCTCCAAACACTTACACATGCAAATAAAATAGATACGATACAAATAGATGGATCACTCCTTCAGGGAAGCTATTAGTAGAATATACAGTAAAACAACCAACAAAATCAATCATGAAACCCTGTGTAGTATGCAACCAAACAAACAAATGTTCCACTGGATGGATTACATGCAACTTTTGTGGTAAATGCTGCCACGCCCCTTGTGTAGGCATTCAAGAATCTACTACACGAGATATTAAACAAGGAAAGTGTTTTTGGGTATGTCCAAATGAGACCGAACTGTCGAATAAAATCACATCGATATTAAAAGATGACAACACCAAATCGGACTTCATAAAAAACATGACAGCTTTCTATAACAGTTGGAAAAGTAAAAAATCTGGGCCAGATGGTGCTACCATCCCTGGTACAGATGTTGAAATGGTAGACAGTAACTGTAAGAATAGAGAAATAAATGATGGTGACCTGAAGAGGGACAGGAGCTCTAGTGAAATAAATGATGGGGAAACAGGTGTAGACAAGGACACACAAAAAACAGTGTTACAAACTAGCAATACCATGGTAGATAGTAAACAAGGGGATGCCCAGGGAAATACTGAAGATAAATTACCAGAAACAGTTGAAGGCTCCATTGTTAGCACTAGTGTCGAAGACAGACACGAGACAGAAACACACCCACCAATGGGGAACACAGTCACAAAAAACCAGGACAAACGGAAACCAGGCCTATGTGAACATTATGCACTTGGTATCTGCAGGCATGGAAAATCTGGGAAATCAGATGGGACATACAATTGTGATCACCCCAGAAAATGCCGTGCCCATATGAAAACAGGCAAATGCAACCTCCAGTCCTGTAAGTTTTTCCACCCTGAAATGTGCCACACATCAATTCAGGAAAGACAGTGCTATAACTTATATTGCCAGGCATACCACCTAAAGGATACGAGGCAACACAGACCATCCGGACCATGGCAAAACCTGGGTAGCCACAGCCACTCCGGAGAGAGAGGTTTTTTAGTGCCAGGAAGGAAAAAAAGCTGGCAGGAAATGACAGAAATTGTACACCAACTGCAATCATTTCTGGAGTGGAATCACAGTCAATAGCCTCCACTCCAATACAACAGATATTAGTGCCAGGAAAAAAAGACCCCCCCATACCACCAATACCACCAATCCAACATCATTCATCTTTGCAAATATACAGGGTCTAAAGCCAGCAACAAACAACAAGGTACCTTACATTTGTGGACTGCTTACTGAGTCAAATGCTATGTTTGCAGCTTTCACAGAGACCCACATAAGAGATCACTTGGACAATGAAATATGGATCCCAGGCTACAACCTATACAGGTGTGACAGAGTGAACAGGCAAAAGAGGACGGGGGGGGTTGGCCTGTATATCAAAGAGTCACTTATATGTTCAGAACTACTAAATGCCTCAAATGATGTAGTTGAAGTATTAGCAATAAAGGTCGAGAATCAAAACCTGGTCATCGTGGTTGTCTACAAGCCCCCGGATGCAACGTCCCAACAATTCCAGGAACAGCTTCTGAAAATTGACCACTGTCTGGAAAATCTTCCAGCTCCTGCCCCCAACATCTTGCTACTGGGGATTTCAACCTCAGGCACTTAAAATGGAGGAACATTGCCAACAATGTGGTAGCAGAGATAACACCAGGAGGCAGCTCATGCACATGCATGAACTTTTAAATCTCTGCACCAAGTTCACCTTAAACCAGCAAATAGTAGAGCCCACAAGATTAGAGAATATGCTGGACCTTATCTTCACCAACAATGATGATCTGATACGAAATGTCATCATATCAAAAACAATATACTCAGATCACAACATAATAGAGGTTCAGACATGCATGCGGGGAGCCCGAGATCAACAAAATGTGATCAGCCGCGAGGGAGCCTTCTCCAAATTCAACTTCAATAACAAAAACATAAGGTGAGACCAAGTAAACCAAGTCCTAAATGATATAAACTGGGAAGATTGCCTAAGCATCATGGATCCTAACCTATGTCTAGAACAAATTAACTCTGTGGCACTTGAGGTTTGCTCGAGGCAAATTCCCTTAAGGAAAAGGAGGAGAAGATGCAAACTAGAAAGAGAGTGGCGCTCCCTATACAGGCGAAGGCAAAGAATAATGGAGCGGCTACAGGAGGCCAATATATCTGAAATACGAAGGGAGACACTAGTCAGAGAAATAGCAAACATCGAATTAAAACTGTCTACCTTGTCGATTCCCCGCAGTATTTTGTATGTCGTTATCATGTCTCCTCTGACCCTTCTTTCCTCAAGTGTTGTTAGTCCTATTTCTCTCAGCCTTTCTTCATAGGACTGGAAAAAAAAGAGTACCGAAGTTGCTAGGGATGGAAGGAGGAGAACTCAATTACTCATGAAATCATTTTCTCCATTCACCAAAGCTCTACCCCAACTAGAATAAAAGCAAAAGATATTTTTCCAGCCTCTCATCCATACTACACCTCTTCACATATTCTTTTCCAACAGACAAAGCTACACTTTTTTTTTTAACCATGGACAAACTTCAGTCAGAACTTGGTAAAGGAATCTTACAGGAATCAAGAAATGCGGGAAGAACTAAAAGCCATAAATGAAATTGAAAGAAACCCAAAGTATTTCTTTTCTTATGCAAAATCAAAGTCGAGAACAACATCCAGTATTGGGCCCCTACTTAAACGGGATGGGTCCTACACAGATAATAGCAAGAAAATGAGTGAGTTACTTAAGTTCCAGTATGACTCAGTTTTTAGCAAGCCGCTAACCAGACTGAAAATTGAAGACCTAAATGAATTTTTATGAGAGTGCCACAGAACTTGACAGACGCATGCCTATCTGACATCACCCCGACGCCAAATGACATCGAAAAGGCAATAAATGACATGCCCATGCACTCCGCTCCAAGCCCAGACTCATGGAACTCCTTGTTCATCAAGAACTGCAAGAAGCCCCTATCACGTGCTTTTAACATCCTATGGAGAGGGAGCATGGACACTGGGGTCATCCCGCAGTTATTAAAAACAACAGACATAGCCCCACTCCACAAAGGGGCAGTAAAGCAATAGCAATGAACTACAGACCAATAGCACTAACGTCCCATATCACAAAAATCTTTGAAAGGGTTCTAAGAAGCAAGATCGCCACTCATCTTGATACCCATCAATTACACAACCCAGGGCAGCATGGGTTTAGAGCAGGCCGCTCCTGTCTGTCCCAACTACTGGACCACTACGACAAGGTCCTGGATGCTCTAGAAGACAAACAGAATGCAGATGTTATATACACAGACTTTGCAAAAGCATTTGACAAGTGTGACCATGGTGTAATAGCACAGAAAATGCGTGATAAAGGAATAACAGGAAAAGTTGGTAGATGGATCTATAATTTCCTAACAAGTAGAACACAAAGAGTAGTAGTCAACAGAGTAAAGTCTGAGGCAGCTACTGTGAAGCTCTGTTCCACAAGGCACAGTACTTGCTCCCATCCTGTTCCTCATCCACATATCGGACATAGACAGGGATATAAGCCACAGTGCCATGTCTTCCTTTGCAGATGACACCCGAATCTGTATGACAGTGTCCACCATTGAAGACACTGCAAGACTCCAAGCAGACATAAACCAAATCTTTAAATGGGCTGCAGAAAACAATATGAAATTCAATGATGAGAAATTTCAATTACTTAGATACGGAAAACGTGAAGAAATTAAAATCTCATTAGAGTACAAAACTAATTCCAACCACACAATAGAGTGAAAAACTAATGTCAAAGACCTGGGAGTGATCATGTCAGAGGATCTCACCTTCAAGGACCATAACACCGTAGCAATTGCATCTGCTAGAAAAATGACAGGATGGATAATGAGAACCTTCAAAACCAGGGATGCCAAGCCCATGTTGACAATTTACAGATCGCTTGTTCTATCTAGGCTGGAATATTGCTGCACACTAACTGCACCTTTCAAGGCGGGTGAAACTGCTGACCTTGAAAATGTACAGAGAACCTTCACGGCACGCATAACTGCAATAAACCACCTCAATTACTGGGAACGCTTGAAGTTCCTAAACCTGTACTCCCTAGAACGCAGGCGGGAGAGATACATTATTATATACACATGGAAAATTCTCAAGGGATTAGTACCAAACTTGCACAAGAAAATCACTCCCTACGAAAGCAAAAGACTCGGCAGGAGATGTAACATCCCCCTATGAAGAGCAGGGGTGCCACTAGCACGTTGAGGGACAACACAATAAGTGTCAGGGGCCCAAGATGGTTCAACTGCCTCCCAGCATACATCAGGGGGCTTACCAACAAACCCCTGGCTGTCTTCAAGCAGGCACTGGACAGGCACCTAAAGTCGGTACCTGACCAGCCAGGCTGTGGTTCGTACATTGGACTGCGTGCGGCCAGCAGTAACAGCCTGGTTGATCAGGCTCTGGTCCAACAGGAGGCCTGGTCACAGACCAGGCCACAGGGGCGTTGACCCCTGGAATTCTCTCCAGGAAAACTAGTGTGTATCACATCCTGGGATTTAGTCGACTGGCGTGAGTCGCATCCTGGGTGTTAGTGGACTAGTGTGGGTGGCAACCTGGGTGTTACTGGACTGGTGTGGGTCACATCCTGGGTGTTAGTGGACTGGTGTGGGTAATATCCTGGGTGGTAGTGGACTGTGTGGGTCACATCCTGGGTAAAATGAGTTATTTACATTTACATGTGTGTTTGCTAAAAAAAAAAATCTCCTCCCTTTCTGGGGTTGATAATCTCTACTGATATAACAAAGATACTCAATAGGCGTCCTCCTCGACAGAGGCACAGTTAGCCAGATCCAGTTGCATGATGGGTCTCTTTTAGAATATGTAAGCAGATACAGGTATCTAGGCTATGAGGTCTCACTACTTGGACCTGTTGTAACGAGACTTTGTCGTCAATACAAAGAAATAATAATAATAATAATATCTTTATTTACTACAAGTACATGTACATGGTATACAGGCCTAGCTGACATCAGTGACATACTACTATATAGAAAGTCCCTTGTTATGCTGAGCATTTCGGGCAGAATAGGTCAGTGTCCCAGGATGCGACTCACACCAGTCGACTAACACCCAGGTACCCATTTTACTGATGGGGAACATAGACAACAGGTGTAAAGAAACACGTCCAATGTTTCTGTCCTGGCTGGGAATCGAACCCAGGCCCTCGCCGTGTGAAGCGAGAGCCTTAGCCACCAGACCACCAGAGAGTTTTGGCAGGGTTTCACCCCAGGTATGGTGCTAATGTTAAAATTGTGAAAATGATGTATCTTGCTTATATTAGATCATTGGTTGATTATGCTGCGCCACTACTTGCTCTTGTGTCTGACTGGAAGCTTGGAGGGCTGGAAAAACTGCAGAAAGAAGCAATGAGGATCATTTTAGGATGCCCTCTACTGCCAAAATTTTAAATATGCAGAAAGAACTTGATATTCCAAGCATCAGAGATCGTGTTACTGAAAGAAATATCCTAATTGGGGTTAATATGCTCAGGCAAGCCCATTCAAACCCCTGCACAGAAGCCCTCCAAACGTTCCTCAGCACTGGTGAACATCCCTCCAGATGGATCGAAAAAACTGGAACCGACCTCCGCATGAATCAGTTACATGATCAATGTCAAGTAAGACAACAGCGGCACTTCTCCGCTCCATGGAATATTACCCCTTTCCAAACTACCATCCCTCCATTTCCCCCCAAACTACTTCTAAAATCACAACCAAAGCTTCGCCTTGAAGCCAAACATGATGCCTTAAGCTATATTGATAATTTAGCCAAACAGCACACTCTCCCACAAATTATTTACGTTGATGGTTCTGTTCACCAATCCACTGGTGCAGCTGGTAGTGCTGCTGTTGTCATACAGAGTGATGGCTCTCTTAAAGAAATTGGAGCACGCATCAATAACTGGGCCTCTACCCTTCAGACAGAACTGTTTGCCATACTCTTTGCACTCAAATGCGTCCATGTATCTAAGGTTGACTCTCTAATTGTAACTGATTCTCTGTCATCCATAAATGCTCTCAACTCATTAAGTATAACTTGTAGCATGCTTGTGTCAGAAGCCAGGCACAGGTATGGTAGGATTGTGGATAGTAGAGTCAGAGTGCACATGCTGTGGATTCCATCTCACATTGGTCTTCAGATGCATGATAGAACTGATAAATTGGCTAAGTTTTATGCTTTCAAAGAGGGGGTAGATTACAATCTTGGCTTGTCAGTTAGCAGTTTGAGAACAATAATACGAAAAGAGCTTCAACTGAATTTTATTGACTTAAGACTCAGGGAGATTGACACCAGTCAGTCCATCCATCATCATTCTATCATGCAGGAGGAGCCACATGTCTATGGTGCATCCCAATGGAAATAAGTCACTGACTTTTTTGGGTTATCCTGGAGGGTTCTCTACACATATGCTGCTATGTATGATAATGTATGTAAATGTATTTGTGTATACCTGAATAAACTTACTTACTTACTTACAAAATAAGCAGGCTCTTGGATGTCACTACTGTAGTGGTTGTAGGTTAGTAAAACCCAGAGTAACTAAAACCATGTACTCTCTAAGGCCGCTCCATAACAACAACGACAATAACAAAACAATTATAAATGACTGAACCAAACAAACATAGTATTCAATCCCCTACTGCTCCCAAACCCTTACATTCCTCCTTTTCTAAATTACATTATATCATCCAACTTATAAATCCAACCTATCTGGAGGTTTGACAACTCTGCTGGAACGCCGGAGAATTGGAGGGTTTGCACTGTCCTGAGGTGCCTCCTCTTCTCTCACCCGGCTGGTCCCTTATCAAACCTCCAAGGAGGTTCTTCCTGTATGCTAACCTGCTCTTTAAGTTTATTACCATTATTATCTGTTGTGGGCAGTTCCTTTAAACCACTCCTTACTGCTTCTGGTACTGTTGGAATCAGTGGTTGTTCTCCACTCCTAAACCTTGGCATGAGCTGATCTATATGCCTTTTCCATATCATGTTACCAAACCCTCCAATTAACACTTTATAATTCCTAACCCCTAATACCTCCACAATTTTTCTTTCTAACCAAGGGTCACCTTTCCCAAAGTTCCTTGCATACACAGCATCATCAACTTTAAAATGCTTCACCACTCCTTGAAGGTCACCAGCAGGCATGTTAGGCAATGAATTGTCCTCTTTAACATGACATTTGACAGCCGATACAGGGACTTTAAAATTCCTATGAAACATCATTTCTGCTTGTGTCTTATTTGTGGAGGAATGAACAGTTTTCCTATGGTTATATAAGAACCTACATAATCTGGTATTGAGAGAACCTTTTGTAAACTTGTGTAAACCTTCCTTCAATGACCTTACCGCCCTCTCTGCCAGACCATTTGATGAAGGATGGTATGTGGCTGGAGTAACATGTTCAATACTATTCTTACTAAAGAAGGCTTCCAGCTCTTGTGAGACAAAATAAGCAGCATTATCTGACACAACTGTGTCTGGTAACCCAAAATTACAAAAGGATTTCCTCAGTAACTCAGTAGTAACTGTGGATGTCATGGAACTAGTTACTTGCACATCTAAGAATTTTGAAAAGGAATCCACAATTACCAAAAATATTTGCCCTCAACAGGACCTGCATAATCTATATGCACTCTAGACCATGGTGTCCCAGTGCTGGGCCAAGATAGGACAGGAGATGAATTTGGCTTAAAATTCTGAAAACAAATGGGACAACTCTTTGTCACTTCTGCAATATCTTGGTCCATCTTTGGCCACCAGACCCACTGCCTAGCTTCTGCTTTCATAGCATTGATACCATTATGACCTATATGCAGATGCTCCAATACCTAACATCTCAATTTTACAGGCACTACCACTCTATTTCTATACAATAATACATTATCATGAACAGTCAGATCTGATTTGACTGAATTATAATCAGATAAAAATACACTGTTTTTACACCATCCATATTTAACATTATTTACTACTTGGGATAATACAGCATCTATCCCAGTTTCCTCTTTGATTTTGTCAAATGATAAGTGTTTGAAATCGAGGAACTCTACTAATCTACACATATTCCGAAGGTATACCTGATTCTAAGCTGTGATCTTCAATAGGTAATCTACTAAATGCATCTGCAATAACATTTTCCTTACCAACCTTGAATGACAATTCATAATCATACTGAGCTAATAACAGAGCCCAACGCTGAATTCTGGCATTTGCATTTACTGGAATATGTTTCCCTTTACCAAACAACCCTAGCAATGGTTTATGATCTGTGCGAGCAACAAACTTTCTCCCTAGCAAAAAATATCTGAATTTCTTAACAGCATACACCAAAGCTAGACCTTCTTTATCAAGTTGAGAATAATTCTGTTCTGCCGGAGAAAGTTTCTTACTAGCAAAATACACAGGGTTTTCCTGGCCATTTACTACCTGGATTAACACACATCCAACACCCACAGAAGAAGCATCAACCTCAATTATTAATGGATGCTCTCCAGTAAAATTAGTCAACAAAGCTGAACACTCCAATTGTTTTTTAATCCTTTGAACAGCTTCCTCTTCCACTGAAGACCACTCAAATGTAGCCCCCTATTAAAAAATCATACAGTGGTGCCAAAATTAAAGAAAAATTCTTAATAAACTTACAATAGTAAGTCACCATCCCCACAAAAGACTGAACTTCTCCTACAGACGTAGGTGAAGGTAAATTCACAAGAGCCTCCACCTTCTGAGAAGAGGGTTTAATACCTGCCCCAGAAATCTCATACCCCAGATATGCAATAGATCTGGCTTTCAACACTGACTTATCCTTATTCAGTACTACATTATGCTCTTGTAAAATACTCAACACCTGCATGAGTCTGACATCATGCTCAACTTCCGTGGCACCACATATTATGATATCATCTAAATAGGATGCAACCCCATCCAGGTTAACAAACAATTGGGAAATAAAGTTCTGGAAAATACCAGGAGATGAGGAAAATTTCCCAAAATGGTAATCTCTTATATTTAAAAAGACCCCTGTGGGTATTAATTACTAAAAGATGTTGGCTCCTCTCATCTACAGGTATCTGTAAATAAGCATCCTTCAAATCTAATTTTGTAAATATTTTACCTTTACCCACTACAGACAATAATTCCTCAATCCTGGGTAAAGGATATCTTTCACAATGAATGTTTTGATTTACATAATTTAAAATCCCCACATGTTCTCATAGACTTAGAGTCAGCCTTTAATACTGGGACAATAGGTACAGACCATTCACTATGCGAAATAGGCTCAATAATGCCTTTCTGCACTAATTTTTCTAATTCTTTCTCAATCATCTCTTTGTGAAAAAATGGTACTGGCCGTGCTTTCACACACTTAGGAACAGCATCACTTTTCACATGAATTTTGGCCACAAAGCTGGAGATAGGTTTACTAGAATCTACCCTAAAATTATCTAACATTTCTTCAGCACTGTCTAGTTTGTTAATTTTGGTAGATTCATCCAATCCAGCAAGGTAAATCCCTACCTTTTTCATGAGGTCTTTCCCACACAAGTTACTATTATGGGATTTCACTACATAAAACACTTGTGACACCTCTAAGTTATTATATCTTACCGGCAAAACCACCTGTCCCTGAAGGTTTATTTTCCAGTTATCATATGGATTTACCCTCCTAGAACATGGCTCAATGTGCCCCTTTACTGCCTCTACCCAGTCTTTGGATAAAGTCGAGATGGACGCCCCACTGTCAATCTCAAAAGGTACCTGTTGATTGTTAATGATAAACCCATATTTCTCTGCCTTCATGGAAAACACTCTATCCTCTAAGGCATATAAGCTCATCACTTCCTCATCCTCTGAACTATCACCGCCATCCAGCACCTTAATTGACTTTGTTCTAGGATATCTAGGTGATTGCTGTGTCCTTGCTGTCCTGTTTTTTCAATACTCGAATTTGATACAGCCTTAGGAGACACTTTTGACGGTTTCTCTCTACACACTCTTCTCAAGTGGCCTTTCTTATGACACTTATTACAGAAAAAGTCTTTAAACCTACAAGTACTACTACTGTGCTGGAACCCACAATGTTTACATTTCACAGCATTAATCACTTGTACCGCAGGAGCAGAGTTCTGATCTGTAACAAATGCCTGTTCCAAGTTCAAAAGTTTGTCAAATAGTTTTGCAGACTGCACACTTTGCAAATCCAAATTTTCTGCAACTAGGTGAGGAAAATATACTTCATCCACCACCGCCATAAACAACTGGTCCCTCACTCTGGGGTCAAATTGTCCCCCAAAGGTACAGTTCACAGCCAATGCTTTTAAATCTGTATATAATTCATGCAAGGACTCACCCTGTCGTTTCTTCCTCTGCTGAAAAGCCAACAAACTGCGGTGGTAGGCTGGTTTCACTGCATAATAACTTTTCAGTGCCGCTACCAAGTCGTCGTAACGCTTCGTGTGTGGTAAATCTGGTGCACACACATTACCTAAAACACTGTAAGTTTCTGATCCCAGGGACACTAGCAAGAAATTCCTCTTGTTATCTTGCTCTTTAATTCCTAAGTGAGCGAAATTGGCTTCCAACAAGCTTAGCCAGAGCTCCAAAGAAATCTTACGTGGGTCGAAAGGTTCCAACCTTCCTTGTGCTGCCATGCTGCCACTTGTTGCTGCTTTATCACCGTTCTGCTGCAATGTCCTCGGCTGCCAATATCCCTACTACTTCAGGTCACATTGGCCCACTATCCTTGGCTCTGATGATCCCATCCTCGTCGCCACTGTAGTGGTTGTAGGTTATTGAAACGCTGAGTAACCATACCAATGTACTCTCCAAAGCCGCTCCATAACAACAACAACAATAACAACACAATTATAAATGACTGAACCAAACAAACATAGTATTCAATCCTACTGCTCCCAACCCCTTACAGAAGTTGTGCACTGTGTGTACTGGTTCTGAGAGGGAGTGTATTGGTTCTGGGAGAAGGTGTGTATTCGTTCTGGGAGTTCATGAATTAGTTCTAGGCAGTGGAGTAATTTTCTAGGATCACTTGTTGATTGACTGAGATGATTTCATATTTGGATGGATTACGGATGAGTCCCATTTCCTGTCCCAGTGTCATCAACTGGTCAAGATCATCTAGAAGGGACTCCTTTGTACCTGCCAGTGTGCCATCATCCAGGAACCAGATGTTCAGCACACTGGTAAGCTCACTAACTGCTATTCAGAAGAGAAATGTGGCGAGAGGATCCCCTTGCTAGAACCTTCTGATGAGTGATTTTGTTTCAGCTGGATAGGGAAGAGACCAGGGAAATGTTCTTGTACATCTGTTAATACCACGTCTCTTCTCATGAGATTAAATGCAATCTTGAAAACTAATTTTTACCACTGCATTGTCCTCAGGCAGATTGTTAATATACGCCCTTGTAGCATGAACTGCTGCTTCCCTTCCTTGAGAGACCCCAAAGCCAAGCTGGTTTGGTTGAAGCATCATGGCATTCTTCGGACAGCAGTTTTGGAAATGAGGCGGCGAAGAGTGTTGCCCATGACAATTTACCTAATTCTTCCATCATTCTTTTTAAGGGCACAAAGTGATGCATTAAAAAAAGAAAGGTTAAATTTTGTCAGGAATCAGACCAGCCAATGAGTTGTTAACGAGCCTTGTGATCTCCGAAAGCAGTGTCTCTGCAGTCTCTCTGATAACTGGATTGACCTTTTCTTTTAAATGCTAGGGTCTTATTCCAGTGTAGCCCTCAGCAGAGCCAGACGGGAATGTGATAATTGCTTTGTAGATGTCTGAGTCTTGCACAAACAGTGGTTCCACAGTGGGGATAGGGTGTTAGAACTGTTGGTTCTCCAGCTTTCACTAGCAGGGTGCTTTTCTCTAAGTGCTTGAGTAGTGTCAGCATCCTTGGGGCAACTGTATCTTTGCTGGTGATTATCCTGATAGCCCCCACTGTGTTGCCCTCTTCAGTTTTCTCACTCACCTAGGTGGTCTGCCTCTCCCATTTTTGTATTGGTGGAGAAGGCAAATGAGGTTGCTAGCCTCTTGCCCCTTCTTTCCCGCACAGCTAAGCAGACATTGACAAAAAAATAGCAAGTCGTACCATACCTTAATGGCTTGTGGAGCTTTTAGGATAGTGGAATCAACTTTTACTTTTTTCAAGAGGTCTGTGAGTTTCCCATCTGCATGTAGACGGGCTGCTTTGGGAATATGTGCGAGGATCCTGGTAGCTGTTGCTTTAATTGCCTCTAAGATATTATCTGAGGAGATGAGGTCTATTGTTGAAGTGTGTTCAGGCACTTGAAGTGGCTGTAGGAAATAGCTATACGGAGTACGTCTTGAACCAGGGCATCTACCATGTTTGCTGACAAAACCATTACCGTTGAGGCCACAAATCTGTATAAACACGACCGACACTTGCCTCTCCTAACATTGCCTGCTGTGCCATTTCCATGGCTGCTAGCTTCCTTCTGATTAGCATCCATCTAGCTGGCTAGACTGTAGGAACAGGGTACGACACATTGGGTGGAGGAAAGTTGTGGAGGTCATCATAGTGGACGCACTTGACGTATATTGATGCACACAGGCTTACACAACTTATATTGTTAACACTGTCTTACAATAGACACAACATTATTTGTTTCCCTTGCACATCATGGAAGATGTGAGTATGTGCACCGCTTGACACTGGATATTGAGTTACCTCCACTCCACCTACACTCACCCCTCCTCCCATGGCGTGGGGGAGGCGACACTGACTGGTCCCTCCTCGTTACACTCAACACCACGCTGTTTCCCACAATACATGCCTCTGATAATTCCATGCCTCGCCTGCTGCTGGAGTTTGTATATACGATAATCTTGGCCGGCACCCACGAACAGTGTAGGCCTTCTCTTAAACCACCTACCTTAGCCATCTTCCCTCTCTATATATATTATATATATATATATATATATATATATATATATATATATATATATATATATATATATATATATATATATATATAAGAACATAAGAATGGAGGAACACTGCAGAAGGCCTACTGGCCCATACAAGGCAGGTCCTTATCAAAACCACCACTACCTAAGAATTTACTCCCGTACTCACGACACTAATCAAACCCAGCACCTCCCACTCATATATTTGTCCAATCTCTTTTTAAAGCCACCCAAGGTCCTAGCCTCTATCACCCTACTCGGAAGATTGTTCCACGCATCTACAACTCTGTTCGAAAACCAGTACTTGCCTATATCCTTTCTAAATCTAAATTTATTCAATTTAAATCCGTTATTTCTGGTTCTTACTTGTTTCGATATCCTCAGTATTTTATTAATATCTCCTTTGTTTATGCCCATCATCCACTTGTACACCTCGATGATATCTCCCCTCATTCTACGTCTCTCTAGAGAGTGGAGATTCAACGCTCTAAGTCTATCTTCATACGGGAGATTTCTTATACTGTAAATCATTTTAGTCATTCTTCTTTGTATGTTCTCCAATGAATCTATATCCATCCTGTAGTAAGGAGACCAAAACTGAGCTGCATAATCCAAATGAGGTCTCACTAGTGATGTATAGAGCTGTAAAATAACTTTTGGACTTCTGTTGCTTATACTTCTTGAAATAAATCCTAGTAATCTGTTAGCCTTATTGCGCACACTTAGGCACTGTTGTCTTGGCTTTAGATTTCTGCTTACAATGACTCCCAAGTCTTTTTCACATTCTGTATGATCAAGCTCTACTTCACCTAGTTTATAAATTCGAGGGATATTTTCATTACCAAGGACTAGCACCTTACACTTGTCCACATTGAACTTCATCTGCCACTTTTCAGACCAAGACATTAATTTGTCCAAATCCTCCTGGAGTTCACTGGTATCGTCCTCAGGATGAATCATACGGCCTATTTTTGTATCATCAGCAAATTTACTCATGTCACTTGCAATTCCTTCATCAAGGTCATTTAAGTAAATTATGAACAACAATGGGCCTAAAACTGATCCTTGTGGAACGCCACTAGTGACTAATCCCCATTCAGATTTGACCCCATTAATGGATATATATATATATATATATATATATATATTATATATATATATATATATATATATATATATATATATATATATATATATATATATATATATATATATGTCATGCCGAATAGGTAAAAATTTGTGATTTTGTCTTAAATAGCAAGGCTCTTCTTGCCGAATAAGGCAAGCGAAAATTTGTGTGCAATAATTTCGAAAAAAATAATTCTGAACCTAACGAAAAAATATATTGGGGAGCCTCATCCTCAGAGAAGACAATAAACTTACCTCAGGGAAAGCTCGAGGTTCTCCCCAGAGCTGTATATATTATATGAGTGCTTTATTAATATACAGAATACATTGACATAAAACACAAACATGAACATGAATACAATGGTACAATATATCAAAGATTATGAATCTCCTCCAGCTCCTCTGAAGCCGGATGCAAGCCCAGTATGCAGCATGCATTTCCCCTCTGGATGGCCATGCTGAGGCGCTGGAACATGAAAGTGGCTGCCCTTGGGTCCCTGGTGGTGTCGATGAGTCTGGAACCCAGTTCTTTAAGGAAACATGTTGCATTTTTTCCCCATTTTTCCAAGGTCTCTGATACCACTGGGACAAATTGATACTGTTGGCTTATGTCCCTGTATTTGCCGATCTTGTACTCCTCCCTGTGGTCAGCAGCTCCTCCCTGTCGCCCGACACTGTGAAGGATGTAGGTGTCAGCCAGTGTCAACACACAGGTATAGTCCCATGCTAAGAGCTTGCCATTCTTCCAAGGGTAGATGGTGATCCCGTTGGGGCAGTTTGCTGGGTTGTGGGTATTGTTGGCTGCTAGTGATCGGGGCTCTCTCTCTGCTGGGCATCCATCTGAAGCAAGGGTTCTCTTTATGAAGTCGTTGACTTCATTGTGTCTTGTATGCCAGCCCTTGGTTTTGGAACAGTTTAGACCATGTAGACCATATTGGTAGGCTTGCACATCTCAGCAAATACACGTATATTCCATGTGAATTGGAGCAGCAAGGCACAGAGCCACTGCAATGCGGAGGGTCTTAGGGTCGAGGCGTGTTCCCATTGCCGAAATGGGAACTGTTTGGAGGTAGTGCTAGAAATAAGATGGACGAGTTGAGATTAGTTGCTAGTGCGGGTAATATTGATGTTTTTGCAATAACTGAGACGTGGTTTAATATGAAAAATCGGGACATGCCTGCTGAATGTTACATCCAGGATTTTAAATTGTTCCAAGTAGACAGAAGTATCGGGAAGGGGGGTGGGGTGGCACTCAATGTCCGTGATCATTTAAATTGTTGCATAAAAACGGGCATAAAGTCTGAAATATTACATACAGAGTCTGTCTGGATAGAATTTTCAGAGGGGTGTGAAAAATTGATTGTAGGCGTGATATATAGTCCTCCAAACTTAGATAGGGAACAAGGGAGACTACTCTGGGAGGAAATTGTTAAGGCCACACGGCACGATAACGTAGTAATTCTAGGGGACTTTAGTCAGATTGATTGGAATTTCTTGACAGGGAATTTAGAATCTAACGACTTTTTAGGGGTAGTTCAGGATTGTTTTTTGAAGCAGTTTGTGACAGAACCTACAAGGGGAAATAACCTACTTGACTTGGTTCTGGCAAACAAGGAATCCCTTGTTAATAATTTAGAAATTACAGAGGAACACGGCACAAGCGACCACAAATCAATTACCTTTAGCATTGAATGGTTGTATGATAGTAGGGATAATTCAGTAACAGTCCCAGACTTTTGCTTAGCAGATTATAATGAGGTTAGAGAACACTTATCAACTGTGGACTGGGGTAACGAATAGAACTATCAATATGACAGTTTTCTTAACACTGTACAGGCTACCCAAAGAACATTTATCCCATATAAAGAAATTAGATCAAGTAGAAATGACCCAAAATGGATGAATAATAGGCTCAAATATCTTTTAGGGCAGAAGAAAGGAATTTATAGGCGCGTAAATAGAGGTGAGGGTCATCTTATAAATCAGTATACAGTGGACCCCCGCCTAACGAACACCCCGGAAATCGTACAATTATGTAAGTATAATATTGTAAGTGCTTGTGGAAGTGTATTTTTGGGGGTCTGAAATTGACTAACCTACGTGACATTATTTCTTAAGGAAGTAAATTCGTTCGGTAATGGCACTGGAGCAGGCTTCTGGAATGAATTTTGTTCATTAGCCGGGGGTTCACTGTACCGACATTAAGAGGGACGTTAAAATGGGTATAAAAAAGCTAAACAGGACTATGAAATTAAATTTGCTAGGTATTCAAAAACTAACCCAAAAAGTTTTTTCCAGGTTTATAGAACAAAAGTTAGGGATAAGATAGGTACCCTTAAAAATAACTCTGGGTATCTTACTGATAAGGAGAATGATATGTGCTCTATTTTTAATAATTATTTTCTCTCGGTTTTCAGGAAGACACTAATAATATCCCAATAATTAATTTTTATAGTGTCCCTGAAGAAGATAAATTATGTAATATCACAGTCACTAGTGAAATGGTTATGAAACAAGTAGACCGACTGAAACAAAATAAATTGCCGGGTCCTGATGAGCTTTTTGCAAGGGTTCTTAAGGAATGCAAAATGGAACTCTGTGAACCATTATCTAACATTTTAAATTTATCTCTTCAAACAGGTGTAGTGTCTGATATGTGGAAGATGGCTAATGTATTTCCTATTTTTAAAGCAGGGGACAAGTCATTACCGTCAAATTACCGCCCAATAAGCCTGACCTCAAATGTAGGCAAATTACTAGAGTCAATTATAGCTGATATTATTAGAAGCCATCTAGATAACCATAATTTTAATAATGATACTCAGCATGGATTCATGATTGGCCGTTCCTGCCTATCTAACTTATTAACCTTCTTTAGTAAAGCTTTTGAGGCTGTTGATCACGATAAAGAATTCGATATTGTTTTAGATTTTAGTAAGTCTTTTGATAGAGTACCGCACCAGAGACTGTTAAGGAAAGTGGCAGCTCATGGCATTGGGGGAAAAGTGCTGTCATAGATCGAGTCATGGCTCACCAATAGGAAGCAGAGAGTGTGCATAAATAAGGTTAAATCTGAGTGGGGATCTGTAACAAGTGGTGTTCCACAGGGATCAGTCTTAGGCCCGTTGTTGTTTATAATATATATCAATGACCTTGATGAGGGAATTACAAGTGATATGAGCAAATTCGGCGATGACACGAAGATAGGTAGGATTGATTCAAACGTAGATGTCAGGGAACTTCAGAAGGTTTTAGACAGACTCAATTCCTGGTCAGGAAAGTGGCAGATGCAGTTCAATGTAGATAAATGCAAGGTTCTGAAGCTTGGGAGTGTCCATAACCCAAGCACTTATAAGTTAAATAACGTAGAACTTAGCCATACAGATTGCGAAAAGGACTTGAGGGTTATGATAAGCAGCAACCTTAAACCAAGACAGCAATGCCTAAGCGTACGTAATAAGGCAAACAGATTACTGGGATTTATATCAAGAAGTGTAAGAAACAGAAGTCCAGAGGTTATATTACAGCTTTATACATAGTTAGTAAGGCCTCACCTAGATTACACAGCTCAGTTCTGGTCTCCATATTACAGAATGGATATTAATTTGTTAGAAAACATTCAGCGTAGAATGACTAAATTAATACATAGCATTAGAAATCTTCCGTATGAAGAGATTTTAGATTTTGCCACCGAAGTGGCTAGTTTATTGTGCACCCCATATCCATCCTGTGGACGGTAGCGCAAGAGCATATGGATACACAAAAGGCCTAGGCACTAGGCCCCAAAGGGGTTAACAATTGTACATTTGGGTTTATATCTACATTTCAATTATCTGTTACAAGCAAATTTAGGAAATTTGCTTAGTACAAATGGTATCTTATTTCATGAATAAGATATCTTGACATGTCACATAGGTTATTATACTGTCTATCTCTATATTCCTCAATAAGTGCACAATTAAGCACACAGTGTTCAATACAGTGACCATATGCCTGATCACATAATTTGCATTTAGTTTGATCATCATCTGTGTCTCCCAAACTGTCAGAAGTACTTGTAGCCAAGCCTAAGCCTGGCCACTACAACATCAGTCAGTCTGTTCACATTGCAAGTTGCTCCACAAACATGCCCATCTGTGCTTGCATTATCATGAGCACAGATAGGCACGTTCATGGAAATTAGATTTGGATTTATATCTACAGTTCACTTATCTGTTACAAGCAAATTTAGGAAATTTGCTTAGAATAAGTGGTATCTTACCTTCACTAATAAGATATCTTGACATGTCACATAGGTTATTATACTGTCTATCTTTATATTCCTCAATAAGTGGACAATTCAGCACATAGTGTTCAAGACAGTGACCATATGCCTGATCACATAATTTGCATTTAGTTTGATCATCATCTGTGTGTCTCCCAAACTGCCAGAAGTACTTGTAGCCAAGCCGAAGCCTGGCCACTACAACATCAGTCAGTCTGTTCACATTGCAAGTTGCTCCATAAACATACTTATCTACATTCATGTTATCATAGTGGGTTATAGATCTACTCAGGCTTCTAACTGCATTCCTATAGCTATCATTTTCATTATTTATTTCTCTCCTAATATTATTCCTAATGCTAGACACAGATATACCAAAGTTATATTCTACATTCTCCTTATGGGTGCTCTTCTTGGCTAACATATCAACTTTATCATGAAGGAGTAATCCAATGTGTGACGGAATCCATAGCAAATGTTCTTTAATTCCTTTGTCCCGGATTTTTGAGTATCTATACCTGGCTTCTCCAATGAGCATGCTGTTAGAGTCATTATATGAGTCAAGAGCCTTCAATGATGACATAGAATCAGTAATGATGATAGAGTCAAGCTCAGTGTCATAAGTTAGCTTTAGTGCCATTAGGATTGCAAACAATTCAGTTTGCAGTGTAGACGCCCAGTTGTTAATTCTTATGCCTAGTTCAAAAAAATTATTATTGTTCTTAACTAGGGAGGTGGCAACCAGAGCAGATGCAGCCCTGCCAGAAGACTCCTGTTTAGATCCATCAGTGTATATAACTTGAGATAACTTATTACTACCAGGTAATAAGAACCTTTGTAGATTTGGGACAGCGAAGAATAATTCTGAGAGCTTCATTTTGCATTAACTCCAAGTGTCGGAGAGAACTTTCTCGAGCTAATATCAACATGGGAGCAGCATAATCAATTAAGGACCTAATATAGGCTATGTACATCATTCTCACGATTCTCACATTAGCACCATAGTTGGGGTTGTAGCCAGCAACAGCTTTAAGAGCATTTAGTCTATCTTTGCATTTTTTATTTAGTTGTGGTATAGTAGATTTGGTAAAGGGTACATCTACACCAAGATATCTGTAAGTTTTAACGTAGCTAATGTTTTCACCCTGCAAATAGATGGGTGGGGGATGTCGTTTGCTTGTTAATATCTTTGTTTTAGAGGAAGATAGTATGAGGCCTAGTCGATTACAAATTGCTTGAACTTCATTAAGAACGGAACTCATCTTTTTATGCCCTGTTGTATGGATCATGTATGAAGAAAGATTGAAGACCCTAAAATTACATTCACTTGTAAGACGAAGAATGAGCGGTGACATGATCGAGGTATACAAGTGGAAAATGGGTATTAACAAAGGGGATATAAATAAGGTCTTGAGTATATCTCTCCAAGAGAGAACCCGCAATAATGGATTCAAATTAGATAAGTTTAGATTTAGAAAGGATATAGGAAAGTATTGGTTTAGAAATAGGGTAGTTGATGAGTGGAACAGTCTGCCTAGTAGAGTTATTGAAGCAAGGACCTTGGGTAGTTTTAAATTTAGGCTGGATAAATTCATGAGTGAGAGGGGTTGGATTTGAGTGGGAATTGCACATGAGTAAATAGAATTATCAAAGGTTATTTCTTAGGTAGCATTGAAGATTGGGTTGAACAAATATCTTGTTAGTGGGATGGAATGTGAAGGACTTGCCTAGTATGGGCCAATAGGCCTGCTGCAGTGTTCCTCCTTATGTTCTTATGTTCTTAAGTCCCCAGAGTGA